>JAFFST010054860.1:22893-33701 GCA_022414735.1 Noturus placidus | reverse complement strand
GACACCAAATGTAAACAAAAGTCCACGTGTTTAGAACTGTCATTCAAGTCCGCTTCGGAGCCGAGCAAATGCAGCGCGCATGCATGGCGCATGCGCACTGCTTCCGGAGAGATCCATGACACTTAACATACACTATATGGCCAAAAGTTTGTGGAAACATCCCATTCCAGATTTTAATTTCTCCTACTATATAGTGGTGGATATACATGTATTTCTCCTACTGTATAGTAGCTGGTATACGTGTATATCTCCTACTAAACAGTAGCTGATATACGTGTATTTCTCCTACTGCATAGTAGCTGATATACGTGTATTTCTCCTGCTATACAGTAGATGATATACGTGTATTTCTCCTGCTATACAGTAACTGATATACGTGTATTTCTCCTACTATATATTAGCTGACATACGTGCATTTCTCTTACTATACAGTAACTGATATACGTGTATTTCTCCTGCTATATAGTAGCTGATATACGTGTATTTCATCTACTGTATTGTAGCTGATATACGTGTATTTCTCCTGCTATACAGTAGCTGATATACATGTATTTCTCCTACTATACAGTAGCTGATATACATGTATTTCTCCTGCTATACAGTATCTGATATACATGTATTTCTCCTACTATACAGTAGCTGATATACATGTATTTCTCCTACTATACAGTAGCTGATATACGTGTATTTCTCCTACTATACAGTAGCTGATATACGTGTATTTCTCCTGCTATACAGTAGCTGATATACGTGTATTTCTCTTACTATACAGTAGCTGATATACATGTATTTCTCCTGCTATACAGTAGCTGATATACGTGTATTTCTCCTACTATACAGTAGCTGATATACGTGTATTTCTCCTACTATTCAGTAGCTGATATACTTGTATTTCTCCTACTATACAGTGGCTGATATACGTGTATTTCTCCTACTATACAGTAGCTGATACACGTGTATTTCTCCTGCTTTACAGTAGCTGATACACGTGTATTTCTCTTACTATACAGTAGCTGATATACATGTATTTCTCTTTCTATACAGTAGCTGATACACGTGTATATCTCCTGCTATACAGTAGCTGATATACGTGTATTTCTCTTACTATACAGTAGCTGATATACATGTATTTCTCCTGCTATACAGTAACTGATATACGTGTATTTCTCCTACTATATAGTAGCTGATATACACGTGAAATCAGCCACTTATGTTTGGTGAGGAGGCCTGAGAAAGCAGATGGCCTTCCAGTTCATCCCTAAAGTGTTCAGTGGGGTTGAGGTCAGGGATCTGTGCAGGACACTCAAGTTCTTCCACATCAAACTCGGCAAACTATTTCATCATGGACCTTGCTTTGTGCACAGGGGCATTGTCATTATAACAGGTTTGAACCTCTTAGTTCCAGTGAAGAGAAATTGTAAAGCTACACCATACAAAGACATTCTATTCATTTGTGTGCATTCAACTTTGTGGCAAAAGTTTGGGGGAAACCACATATGCGTGTGATGTTCAGGTGTGCAAATACAATATTTTTGGACATATAGTGTATTTTTATCTTCCAAATCCTTCTCGGAATTGGTCAATTTGTCACATCTTGTTTTTTCTCCTGTATGGGCAAAAGGCCTATCCTGACTTACAGAACAGGAAAGTATGTGTACCTTATTGTTTCTACTCCATACTGTCACGCAGGGTTTATCATTTGCTCTTTCTGATGTTTAGAGCACATACCATCATTCTGTTTATGAACTCCATCCATCAGAAATAGGTCTTATTAAGCTTTCACAAGTCAATAAGACCTGCCTGCGGTAAAGGATGCTTAAGTAAGAGCACTATGGCAAGATCAATATTGACTTTAGCATCCTTCAATTTGATGGTGGAGATCGATTGTTAAGATGTAGGCAAGAGCAAGTTGTTCCCCTTCAGGAGCATGAGGTGACTGACTCAGACAGAAAGGAAAAGGAGGAGAGAAAAAAATAGCAGTGAAATGTCTGGGACAGACATTAGCACAGTTTTATAGATGTGTGTGTATGTGTGTGTGTGTGTGTGTGTTTGAGGAGGACAAGAGTTGAACCCTGGATGGACTCTAATCATGGACTGAATAACCCAATTAATGTGTGATTATATGTTGAAAATTATTTCATTTCTAAAATTGGGTGAATAGATATAGGGATGATTCATATCTACACTCTATTCATCATCTATCTGTATGTAAAAGAGTGATATTCTCTAACAATGCGTGTTTATTACTGCACTTATACTATTCTCTGGTTTTCTACAAAAGTTTGCAGTAAACTCTGCTACTATCAAACGATAAGGTATGCACTGTCAATCAGAAAAAAATGCCTTGGAAAAACAAATACTCACAGAAATTGGATTCAACTACATACGTCCATCAGTCACAATGTTTCAGATCCTTAAATATACAGACTATAGGTGACAATTTAAATGAATAAAATTTGGCTATGTTTATTCACATATAATCTCCACTCCCAAAGGCTGTAGAATAAAAATATGATATAAAAAAGGACTGAAAAAATACCATTCCCATGTTAATTACACAGTTTATGAATAACGTCCTGTGTTGCAACAGAGGAAATCTGGTCACGATTTTTCTTATTCCAAAATTTATAACAGTCTGGGAATCCACAACAACACAAGCTGCCAAGTATGGAGATATATGACATATCTTGCTATATCAAAACGTGCCTGAGGACTCGGCAAGTGAAGAAAAAATATCTGTTTGTTGCTATTGTTCACTGGTACTGCCTATAAATCTGTCTTGTGTGGTCTTGTGGGAGCATGACAGTGTTATGAATAGAAACAGGGTGCTAAAGTGCTGGAGGGCAGTGAAAGAAGTTTGCAAATTTGACTTGTAGGAATCGGTATTTGTCCTGAGAGACAGACGTTTCTCATCAACTGATATTCAGTATTTAAACTTATTACAGTACAATGCTCATTCAACGTAATGCAGGGAATTGTTCTATTGCTTTCACCACACAAAATGGATCGCGTGCAGTTTGTTGTCTGGTTGATGTAGCAGAGCACAGACATCATCTTTTACCTGGAGGGGTAAATGAGAAAGAGTGCCTGATTTCAAAACAACAGAACTGAGGATTTTTCACTGAGCTTCAGAATAGCTTGATCAGCCTTCTCTTTGATTCAATAGACTAAGATCATCTGAGACTAGCAGGACTGAAGAATCATAAGTTGGAGGAGATTGACCAGTATGGATTGTAGTGAGTCTAGGCTATGGCGGGCTGAGCACAGACAGAAAGGCGATTAATTGGGTGAAAAAATAGTGCTCTTTTATTTAAGAAAGTGTCTTGAAGTGGGGAAAAGCGGAGTGGAGTGAAGTGGTTGGTGCTGGGATCCCAGTATCCTGGCTGAGTGATATTATAGAGTGACCAGGAGGTGTGCAGATCTGTGGAGAAGACAGGGGGTTCTGGAGAGGCAACCTGGGAGTGTAGTCTTCCTGTGATTCGGTGTCCTCTACAGGAGACAGAGAGAAAGGTATTACAGAAGCGATTGCTCACCTGGCTGTAGGGGGAGCTGGCGGTATATTCTCCTGTTGGCTGCAGGATGGTGGAGAACTGCCGCTGCGATCATTAGCCGCCAGCCATGTGTGTTAATGTAGCCCCACCTTGCAGCCACATGCAGACAGGCTGTCCAAAACAGAAGTGGTGCTGAAGCAGGGCTGTTCTTTCAGCACTGCGGTGGCAGTTGTATGAGGACAGCTTTTCTTTCTTTGTGCGCAGGCCACCATCACAGGATTGACCAATGGATCCTGTGGCTTCCCAGAGAGAAAGGAGCATGTAAGCAGTCTTTAGTAGACTCTAATAGTTGTTTCACACTTGGGGACATGAGGCAGCTTCATTTCCAAAGTGACACTCTCCAAAGCTCCCGTCTGCCTACCATGCTCCTCTGAGTCTATCCCAGGGAACTTGTGCTACACTGGACGTGGTGTCAACCTATTGCGGATTCATAAATAGACACACCATGGACAATTTGGAAATGGCAATCAGCCAACAATACAGCGCATGTCTTTAGACTGTGGGAGGAAACTGGAGTACTAGGAGGAAACGCTCAAGGCACGGGTAGGACATGCAAACTCTTCACACACAGGGGGAGGTGGGATTCGAAACCCCCACTCTGGAGGTGCAAGTCAAACATGCCAACCACTAAGTCACGATTTCCATCACTTGTTCTTGTAGGAATGATGGGATGAAGTGATATGGTCTAACAAGTAAAGGGTCATTACTATCCCAAAGTTGATTATTATATAAGCAGCATGTCCCACAGTGTTTTATATTATAGTCGTATTCTACAGCATTCATATTTTCTTAAATAACAGATTTAAAACAAATCTACTGTATTTATTATTAGACTTAGATTATGTTAAGCATTCACCGTTCCCTGTCCTGTGAATGGTTTGTTGCTATAGAAACTATATCATATTAAACCGAGCACATAAATAGGAACCTGTCGTTTGAATTAGAGCCAGCACAACTATCAGAGCTTCTGTTATGGAAAATTAGTCAGCACCTTTTGACCAGCTAGGTGGGAGAATCTTGGGCTCTTTTGTCATGCAGGTGCAAGTGTAAATTGCTCATTTAGTTGGGCATAGGCCAATTTTTTTTCCCCCAATTTCCCAATTTCCATAATCAGAAATGATGATGTCTGTAATGGTGTGGGTGAAGTGGGCGAAGATGGCATTCGAAATCTGTTTCTAACATATTTTATATATATATACAGTGGTGTGAAAAAGTGTTTGCCCCCTTCCTCATTTCCTGTTCCTTTGCATGTTTGTCACACTTAAGTGTTTCGGAACATCAAACCGATTTAAACAATAGTCAAGGACAACACAAGTCAACACAAAATGCAATTTGTAAATGAAGGTGTTTATTATTAAAGGTGAAAAAAAATCCAAACCATTCATTGCCCAGAAGCCAAGAGAGTACTGGTGAATGGCATATTCACTCGCCCCTTTCAATCACAGCAACACTAGCTAATCATGGGCATCTATGAGCTAATGTACGTGGAAAACGCCAGACAGCATTTTCCTCTGAGTATTTTATGCTGTCCTGTGATGCAGCCTTCACGTGTCTCAGAGAAAGCACATGTTAACATTCATCCTCCTCAATTGGTAGCTGTTATATGATAGAGCAGAGCTAGACTCAAGACCTGTCTCCTTCTCTGATCTGCGCTAATGTACTAAAACACACCTGCAGAAACATGCTATCATAAAACTAACTAGTTTGGAACTATGAGCTACATTTCTCAAATATAGTCATGTTATTTTTGTGATAAAATGATTCATCCCCTCAGCAATATATATATTTTTATAACTTCTACTGTAGGCCAGTGGTCACTAACCCTGTTCCTGGAGATCTACCTTCCTGAAGACTTTAGCTCCAACTAAGATTTTGCCTGCCTGACCATCCAATCATTGCTTTAATAAGTTCTTGATCAGCTAAAACAAGTGTGTTAGATTTTGGTTGGAGATGAAACCTGCAGGAAGGTAGATCTCAAGGAAGAGGGTTAGTGACCACAGGTCTAGGCTTTCTTGTGCTTATACAGTGTTTTTTTATTTATTATTTATCCAGAACTAGTACACCTGATGACACCCAACTAACTAGGTATGTTTACTTACCTTTCTCAAAGACACATTTGTATTGAATGAATGAGCTGCTGTGTGTCGGAGATGCAGTGAGCTGTAATATAGCATGTTTCAGTCAGCACAGACCATCCATCTGTCAAAATCCATTTGACAAAGATTAACATGGAAAATTAAAAGCTTTGTCATCTGTATAGTAAAAAGCAATACCTCAGCATTTAAAACATGTTATATTTTTACTGTATTTTTATTATATTATATACTATATTATATACTGTTATTGTATATACCCTCCAGGGTCCGGGGTTCGAGTCCCGCCAGGGCCATGTGTGTGCGGAGTTTGCATGTTCTCCCCGTGCTGCGGAGGTTTCCTCCGGGTACTCCGGTTTCCTCCCATAGTCCAAAGACATACATGGTAGACTGATTGGCATGTCTAAAGTGTCCGTAGTGTATGAATGGGTGTGTGAGTGTGTATGTGATTGTGCCCTGTGATGGACTGGCACCCTGTCCAGGGTGTACCCCGTCTTGTGCCCGATGCCTCCTGGTATAGGCTCCAGGTTCCCCGTGACCCGGATAAAGGAGTAAGCGGTAGAGGATGGATGGATGGATACTGTTATCGTACTTCACTTTCCTCCACCCAGTCCAAAGACATGCATCATAGGCCGATTGCAATCTCCAAATTGTGTGAATGAGTGTGAATGTTCCCTGTGGTAGGTTGAGACTCTGTTCAGGGTAGCTTTGTGCTCTGAGTTACCTGGGATACTACCCCTGGCAAAAATTATGGAATCACCACACTTAGAGGATGTTCATCTGGCTTTTTTTATTTATTTAACTTTGTACCAAATACAAATCACAGATATGATACAAAACAATTTTGTTTTGAAATAGCTGAACATTCTGGCTTCGTAAAACATACCTCAAACAAATTTAATCAAATAATTTTTCCAAATCAAGTAGAGGAAAAATTATGGAATCACTCGATGTTGAGGAAAAAGGTATGGAATTACCTTGTAATTTGCAGTTCTAAAACCAATACCAGCACTAAAAATGCAATTTAAAAGTCTAAAAATGCAAATTAGTCTGCAGTTAAAAGAGTGCTTACATGTACCTTAACGAGCTGTTGGACCTGGCTAACTGGAAGGAAAAATGGCCCTACAAGAGAGTTTTCAATTGGAAAGGATTATAAAACTCCTTCAAGAAGGAAATCTGACACAGAGTGTGGCAAAAGTTGTCGGTTGTTCCCAGTCAGCTGTGTTTTCAATTTGGTTCAAGTATAAACAAAATGGGAAGGTTATAAACGGAAAACGTACGGATCGACCAAGGAAGACATCAACGCGTCAGGATAGAAAACAAATGCAATATGCCCTGAAAAAGAAAATGAACAACAAAACAAATAAATAAATAAATAAACAAAAAAAAAAACTAATGGGAGGAAACAGGAGTCAATGTTTGTGACAGAACTGTAAGAAATCGGTGGAATGAAATGGGATTTACATATTAAAAAAAAAAGCAAATAGAAACCAGCTCTAACAGCTAAAGAGAAGAAACAAGGTTACAGTGGGCTAAAGAGAAGCGATCATGGAGTGTGGATGATTGGATGAAAATGATATTCAGTGATTAATCATGAATCTGAATTGGATGAGGAGATGATGCTGGAACTTTTGTTTGGTGCCGTTCTAATGAACCATAGAAAGATGACTGCCTGAAGAAAACAAACAAATTCCCCCAATAATTTATGATATGGGGTTTCATGTCAGGTAAAAGACCAGGAGAAACCTCAATAGTCAATGCACAGGTGTATGTTGCAATTTTATGACACTTTTCGAAAAATAGGTTTGGTGATGAAGTCATTTTTCAGGATGATAATGCATCTTACCACAGAGCAAAAAGTATTTGCTTTTTCTTCAGCAAAAGGCAGATTAACTCAATGACCTCGCCAGCAAACAGTCAGGATCTCAATCTGATTCAAATTTATAGTAGAAATATAAAAATTGGTCCACCTGCAAAGCTGATCTGTCAACAGCTATTCAAGGAAGTTGGAACCAACTTGATTGTTTTTCATTAGAGAAGTCCATGCCTCAAAGAAAAAAATCCCAAGGAGCAGCAACAGAGTAGTAACTGTGATTTTTTTTTTTTTTTGATGATGATGTTTCCATATTTTTTTCCTCTACTTGATTTGGGGGAAAAATGCCATTAATTCAAATAAATTCATTGAATTTGTTTGAGTTACATTTTACAAGCAAGAATGTGCAGCTATTAAACAAAAATTGTTTTGTGTTATATATGTGGTGTTTATTTGCCCAGAAGTAAAAATATAAAATAAAACACCTGGGTGAGCATCCTCTAAGTGTGGTAATTCCATAATTGTTTGCCATGGGTTATAGGCTCCATGCTCCAGTGAGCCTGTGAAGGATTAGCGGTATGGAAAATGGATGGATGGATACTGTATGGATGTGACAGAATCCAAAGCCCACAAAAAAGCAATCTGAATAAAATCATCCATTATTCGTATCCAGCATAGTTGTTTATAATGTGAAAATATGGTGTAGTAAGCATTGTTGCTTCCTAAAATAACAAGCACACACAAAGTAAAAAATGTTGTATAATGTTCATAACACATCTCTGCTTTCTTTTGGTATACTGAGATAAACTAGCTATAATTTATGTAAAAGGCATAGTATTGTTATTGTAATTCAGCCAGTAGGGGGCAGTATATGTGATTATTGGATATAATGATGTCATTTGGGGTTAAGGGGCATGGTCATCGCCCTGCTCTCGCTCTCTCTGTGACCTCCACATAGTGTGCTGACACACGGTCTCATGTTAAAATACCATTTTGGGGATGTTTTACTTGGTTAATCCTTTTCTAATGACTGACCTGTAACCATGCATAAGCCTATGGTAACCTTCAGTGTTATAAACGGAGAACAGCACTTTCACTTTGTGTCTGGCTGAGTTATATTAACTTTCCTGAGAAACCCTTGAGGATCTAGCTGGATCCTTACAGTGTAGGTCACCAGTTCACGTCATGTGATAATCTTCCCGTATTTGAATTAGAAAGGCACTGGTGGCAGGAAACATACGGTTCTTACTGTAGATCCACATACATGCTCTCTTGTGTAAGTGATATTTGTAACTAACATCGCTGTGTGGACATTAGTTTGTTTATTTGTTTATTCCAACCTAAATGTGAAGAACATCTCAACTTGGCATTTTCTATTTGTTTATTTGTTTACCATCTCAGCAAATATGACGTGATGTCATTTGGATGCATTGATGCATCTGTCACTTTCAGAAGATGAAAAGAAATGGTATATCATTTTTCAGTTTCTTAAGTATGATTACTATACATTTAGAAAATCAGTTCATAAAGGAAAAGGTCTAATCCTTTATCTGCATAGCAGGAGATAACAGTTCATCACACAGACAATACACATCAAATGAATGGTGACATATTTACACACAGCATGAGTCACCAGACATATCAGTGTCATCAGCGTCTTCAAAATTACACCAAGAACAATATGAGTGACAGAGAAGAAAACAAACAAGGAAACAGATTGAAGATAAAACTGAAACAGACTGGCACACGATGCAGACAGGATAAACATCTCACCTTGGATCAATTTGAACAGGAGGATGTATTTTTTGCCCTCTTTAATGGAAAGCCAGACAGGATCTGAGGTTAATAAGCCTTTCCATTGTAAGCAACTCCTAGTTTGTGGTTTGCATGATGCACTTTGCATGGAGAGTGAAGGAGAGAGAGCAAGAGAAGATTATTACAGATCACAGTGTCTTTACACTTTACATCCCACATCTTATCTACTTCATGGCTCCCAGACATCATTAAATATTTTATAGGTATGTTCTGTGTTAGAAATTAGCAACATTATTTAAGGAAAGGCCCACATAGTGCACAAGCTGAGATTTCACAACGGAGCCATTTTCTACTGAGACTGAAGTTTAAATAATGCAGCGAGTATTGCTGAAGTTTCTGCTGGACTTTTAAATGTGATTTTCAAAGATGGGATGCCAAGTATGCATACAAAGAGTGATATACGATGTGACTGGAGACCAGAGACTGGAAAGAGGAGATAAGATAATCAGTCTTAGGAAGGGAGACCGGTTTACAGGGCTATTTCTTTAGGTTTTTTTTTTTTTTTTTCCATAGGATATTCAGTGCAGAACATCTCTATTGGTTTGTTTATTGTTTAGAATTGATCATATATTTCTTTAGGGTTAAACTTGGCACCAAAGCTTTACATCCCACCTGAAGGACACTGTAAAAAGTACTGATACTTCCCTAAGTCAGAACTTTTGGTCTGCTTTAAAAAAAATGAAAGTAAATAATAATAATAATAATAATAATAATAATAATAATAATAATAATAATAATAATAATAATAATAATAATAATAATAAATACTGGAATACCGCAAACTTATCATGCTCTGGTTCAGTAGGTCACAGTACAGGTTGGCATTCATGGTTCCCTCAATGAATAGATGTATGAGTACTGCCAGCATTGCTGCAGAGGTTGAAGGAGTGGGGGGTCAGCCTGTCACTAATCAGACCATACGCCACACACTGCAACAAATTGGTCTGCATGGCTGTCATCCCAGAAGGAAGCTGCTTCTAAAGATGATGCACAAGAAAAACCACAAACAGTTTGCTGAAGATGAGCAGACTAAGGACATGGATTACTGGAACCATGTCCTATGGTCTGATGAGACCAAGATAAACTTATTTGGTTCAGATGGTGTCAAGCGTGTTTGGCGGCAACCAGGTGAGGAGTACAAAGGTAAGTGTGTCTTGCCTACAGTCAAGCATGGTGGTGGGAGTGTCATGGTCTGGGGCTGCATGAGTGCTTGGGGTATGTCTCTATCAGATTTGCACATCGAGAGACTGAAATTTTTGCCCATTCCTCATTGCAAAACAGCTCGAGCTCAGTAAGATTGGATGGAGAGCGTTTGTGAACAGCTGTTTTCAGTTCTTTCCACAGATTCTCGATTGTATTCAGGTCTGAACTTTGACTTGGCCATTCTAACACCTGGATATGTTTATTTGTGAACCATTCCATTGTAGATTTTGCTTTATGTTTTGGATCATTGTCTTGTTGGAAGACAAATCTCCGTCCCAGTCTCAGGTCTTTTGCAGACTCCATCAGGTTTTCTTCCAGAATGGTCCTGTAAGA
>JAFFST010054859.1:31446-48909 GCA_022414735.1 Noturus placidus | reverse complement strand
CTACACTAAAAAAGAATCAATCAACGCGAATGCGCGAGCCGGTTACTCTGTGCGGGTCAACCTAGACTGGGTCGTAACAAGGCTAATTTGCAAATTGTCCATAGTGTAGACATCCAGGATGTCCCCTGCCTTGTGCCCCAACTTTCCTGGGATAGGCTCCAGGCTCCCCGCAACCCTGTGTAGGATAAGAGGTATAGAAAATAGATGGATGGAATCTTCACTATGTCCACTTAACTCAACGCTGAGTACAGCTCATAGTGAACTGTCAGGTTACTTTCTCTTACTGTAAGTCCTACACAAATAAACCTTCACAATATTGCTTACTAGGAAGGTCTGTATGATTAATCACATAACTGTTTTTAGCTATATTTTGTATCATCTAGTTAAAATATTGATTGATTGCATTGGATCATAAATGAAGGATCATTCATTCCTTATGTAATTATATAAATCTACTTCAATTCATCTCAGTGTCAGTTTTATTTGTATAGCGCTTTTAACAATAGACATTGACCCAAAGCAGCTTCAAAGAAATACTTTAAATGTATGAATGTGTCCCTAATGAGCAAGCCAGAGGCAGTGGTGGCAAGGAAAAGCTCCCTTAGATGAGGAACCGGACTCAAAAGGGAACCCATCCTCATCTGGGTCACACCAGATAGTGCAAGTTTGAATAAATAAATCCCTTCTATGAATATATAATACTCCATGGTCTATTAGTTCAGCTGTGTAACCAGGAAAATTCATTCCAGTTTTTACAAGCTTTTACGAACTTCTTGTTGTGAGTGTTTAAAATCAACTTTTAAAATCAAAATGTTTAAAATCAACTTTGCAGCACGAAATTCTGGCACCAATAATATAGAATTTAATAAAAACAAGTCAGTAAAATTCCAAGACGACGCAAAAGCTTTTTTCTTTTCAGTTTTATTGGTTTTTTTTTCAGTTACACAACATAAATAAATTTTATATATATATATATATATATATATATATATATATATATATATATATATATATATATAAACACAATAAATATATAATAAATAAGTAAATAAATACATTTGTAATAAATAAATATGCATTTCATCTTTAACTGTAGTCAGTTTTTACTTCTTGATCTGTTACGATCTTCTCCAGCAGAAGATTGAGTTGAAGTGATCGAAACGAACTGAAGCGCTGGTCTCTATGAACGCTCATTTGCACGTATGTTTTAATGTAAAACAACAGTTCTTCAGTCAGGATCTGCCTCGTAAAACATCCAAGCTTTTAGATAAGCTTTTAGATCTTTATAAGGAGAACGTTCCGAAGAAGGTTTTCCCGCCGGCGTCCTCCACTTTGGACAGCAGCTTCGTGTCCATGTCGGTGCGCAGACGGTCTCCGGCCTGCAGTTTGAACGCGGCTCCGACGTAGATAGCACCGTACCAGTATTTTTGGTACTTTTCGGTTGTTTTCTTGCAGGCCGTTTTCGTGGCGCTCAGCAGCGGCTTCCATGAGCCGTAAGAGTCAGACCAGCGAGACACGATGTGGCTCATTTGCATCACCTCGCCCTCGGTCTCGTCGCTATCGGCTATACAGAGCAGACGGTACGAGGCCTGGCTGTAGACGAAGTAGTGGCCGTCATGTTGAACCTTGATCTCGTTGCCCTCCAGTTTTAAGCCTAAAGAGAACGACTGGTCTACGTTGTCGAACCACTCCATAGATGTGTTCGAAACCTGCGGGTTGTATTGACCTTCGGGAAAAGAAGAAGGCAAATGAGACGCATTTTCTCGTTCCTTTGACATGTATTCTGATCTAGAGTCAACTCTGTAAGGGTTAATACAGCTGGAACATCAAATCTGATTTTTCCACCCAGATTACAATAGCAAGAATTTCAATTCAGCTCATATTGAATACATTTCAGAGGCAAATTGGTTTTCTTTTGTCTTAGTCTAGAACTGGAAATTGAAATTCCTTTGACGCATTCCTAAAATATGTTTCCTTTGGGGAGTTGTTGATTGCTGTAGCTCATGACTCCGGTCTTACCTGAGAGATGGATCACAGCCTTTGCAGTCTGGGAAATCTGCCTGAGTGTGTGCTTGATTTCTGATGCAAAGAGAGAAAAGAAACGCCGTTGTTAGCATCCCGGATTTCAGAAGAAGGTTCAGAGCGAAAAAGTGACTCATGAACTTTTAATGAACAAAAGTTGAATGGAACTCACCTTGGGTTTCGTCTGGGTTATTTTGCGTCTGTTAAATGAACGAGAGAGAAAGAGGAACTGGGTTACTGAAGAGGTAATAATCAACACGCTGCAGAGTGGCGTCATGTCTCTATTCCTTGCGTCTCACCTTGACTTGAGTAAAGCAGACAGCAGCGGCAGCGCAGAGAGCCACGGCGAGCAGGACTCCACACGTTCTCCAAATTCCTGAAGCAGACCACGAGGCCTTCTCTCGTACGATCGTCACCCGAGGTCCGTCCACATCCAATACAACCTGACTGTCACTGGCCATCTCTGAGTCGTTTAGTTAGTCCTTCAGGAGAAATCTAGTCTTTCTGATTGCAGCTCCTGCTGATGAAGTTCAGTTCGGATATCTGTCTGGAGTTGAATTCGATCTTAGCGTGTGTCTTTCGTGATGGATAATGGTTCTCTGGTGTGCTCGTCTGCTTTTAAAGTGGAGAGATGTAGGTAGACATGGGGGAAGCTCCACTGATGTCAGACACTGCACGCACTGAAAGGAGAACTAAGGGGAAGAAACCATTTGTGAAAGCCCACACACCCACACACACACACACACACACACACACACACACACACACACACACACACCTCTGTTTAGAGCACACACACACACACACACACACACACACACATACACCCCCACACACAGAGTACTCTTATCTCTTTGTGCCTACACTTTTATGTAAACACAATTCATGCTTTTGTTGTAATATCTTGTCTACAAATTTTGTATTATTATTTAATCTTAAAACAAAATATAGAGGTTTTCTAACTGTGGGATTTTTTTTTTCTTTCTGCTGCTGTCTCGTGTCTTGTGCTTTTTTTAGCGTATTACTCTTCCTTCCTCCTTTCTCTTTTGGCCCAATTTGAGTTCGTTTCCTTGCTTTTCTTCACTTTTGCCGTCCCCCCTCGCCTGTCCTCAAAGTAAGATAAACAGATTAGATTAGTCATGCTTATTCTGTAGTCTTTAGTGTTTACTTATATGGTGGGATTTTGTGGTCAGGGTACACTTTCAATCTAGATCCTTTATATATCCTTCATTGGGCGCTTATGAGAGAACAAAACCTACTACAAAGTCCTTTTTTTAGAATACTCAGTAGATTATACAAAGCTTTAAGCGAATGTTTTATCAGGGCTGTAACCAGGATCAAACTTTTACTGCCGTCCAGATTGTTATTTCATTTCAGCTGATGTGTTTGGGTTTTTTTTTCTATGCTAGTTCAGTAGTTTTCCATTTTGCTAATATGGAACATTTTGGCATATTCCCACTGCAAAATATGACATGAGCTGGGGGGTGGGGTGGGGGATCCTGAATATAGTCAAATTGAACTAGTATTTCCATTGATAAGACTACAACAAACCAAATCTAACATGATTGACTGTATTTTGAAACATAGTCACTCATTTCAAACTGGAAAAAGTCAGACTATTGACTATAGACTACCGGCAGATAATTTTGCTAAATGGAAGCATTTGTCTGCCAGTAGAAAATAAGAAAATAAGAAGAACTCATGCAAGAAATGTATAGAAAATGTTTTAATAGTCTTCCATCCATCCATTTTCTGTAGCGCTGATGTCAATGTCAATGTCACGTGGAGCCTGGAGCTGATTCCAGGGAACTCTAGGCACAAGACAGGGGACACCCTGGATTGCACAAACTTTCACACACCCATTCACACACTACAGACAAATTAGAAATACCAATCAGACTACAACGCATGTCTTTGGACTGGTTGAGGAAACCAGAGTACCCTGAGGAAACCCCCCGGAGCACAGGAAGAACATGCAAACTCAGTGTAGAAGAACTTAGCTTGAGTACGATCAGTTGTACAGTTTTATTTCAAATATTGTAAAGTTCAATTTGAGTTGATGAAGACTTTTGCCATCCTGAAATAATATTTTGATCTTTATATATATATATATATATATATACTGTATATGTTCCTGTACTGGGGCTGTGCTGGGACGCATTGTGTGGCAAAATAAAATGTAAAAAAAGATTAAATATCGAACCCTTAAGTACTCTTTAGTTCGTCCCTATGGAGAAATCTTCAATAGTTCCACACAGAACACTAAAACAGAGTGTTTCAAATGAAAAGATACAAGCACTTAACTAAGTGTACTATCAAGTAGTACACGGCTGTAACCTGGATAAAAAATTTTTCGTGACATCCAGCTCTTCCCTCAGATTTGAAATTTTGTGCTGACGAAAATCTTTGACAAATTCAAATCGAAAGTCGAAAACCTTTTTAAATTTGGAACACTGGCGAACAGTTTCCTATATTGCTAGCTGTGGTCTGGCTATGCTGAAAAGATGTGTTATGACTCAATAAGCATCATGTTCCATGACTGGAAGGATATATATACAGTAAGTTACTTAGCTAATTAGCTTTGTTTTAAGTAAACTATGACAACGGCGAAAGAATCGGACTGGAGCTAACGGGAAGGACTGAAGGCGTCGCATCCAGGCATTACATAACGTAATCTAGGTTACCTGTTGAATTCTGTATTATGTTACGCAATAACATGCTGTTAATACACCAGTAAATGCTCATCGTACGCGCAACAACTAAAAGCTACTACGTTTTTTATTTTTATTTTTTATATTGTTATGGCCCACTATGGATCTTATAGCTAGCTAATGTTACCGCAACTAGCAAGCTAATATCATCATTATGTGTGGTCTGGATTCAAAATGAGGTTTTGCCAGTTTAAACATTTAAACTACAGTTTTAACTTTTTAAGTAAAACTTTTATCTAACTTTGAACATTTTATTAACATAAAATGCCTCATAAACACTCATATCTACAGTATAAATGTTCTTAAATAAACCTAAACATTTACTATATGTTGTGTTAGCCTATATTTATCATTTGATAACTGGAGGTATGTAAGGGGTTAAAAAAAGAAGTGTGTTGTTGTTATTATTTATTTATTTATTTATTTATTTAACACCTGTTTCTTTGGTAGTTCTTTAAATTTTCTCTATATATTTTCTGACATCAGACATTCATGCTTGCAAAATCTATATATTCTTGAAAAGTAAGGCCTGGGGCCACACTTGGTTTCAACAGCTTAACTCTTTTACTCTGTTTCCTTCCTTTAACTAAAAATAGGCCCCTGGTGCAACAGCTCGTGGTTGGTCTGCACTAATATATTATGCAATTTCTCTCAGTTTCAAACACACGTGGGATGACAAAGAGAGATCTTCTGCTGTTTCTGTTTGTACAGTGCCATGACATTTAACATCGAAGGGTTAAAGAAGAAGAAATCACAGCAGTAGTGAGTGCAGGATTATAAAATAAGGTTGTATTTGACATTTTGATCACTAGAGGACACTTTATACTCCTGTGGTGGTTTTTTTTTTCTTTGTTGTTTTTTTTGTGGTTTTTTTGAGGAAAAAAATTGAGCTCTATCTCCAAATTCTCAGATAAACTTGGCTTTCTAAGGGTCTATCTGTCAGCCGATCATCATCCAAAACATAAGATTAGCACAAATAGACAACCTTGACCAATCAACATCCACGTTTTATTTACGCTCTGGCAAAAGAAGTCAGAGGAGAATGTAAATTTGAGCTGTCGATGTTGAACAATGGATAAACATGCTAGCACAGTAGAACATCTTAAAGATACTGTATGTACACTGTCCAAATATTAAATGTATTTCTGGCATTATCTGTGCTTAATAAACAGAATTTTTCAAAATAAATGTTAAATGGCGCACTTATATAGCGCTTTTATCCAAAGCGCTTTACACTGTGTCTCATTCACCCATTCACCCATTCACTCACACACCAATGGTAGCAGAGCTGCCATTCAAGGCACTAGCTTGCCATTGGGAGCAACTTGGGGTTCAGTGTCTTGCCCAAGGACACTTTGTGGAGTCATGTGGGCCGGGAATCGAACCACCAACCCTACGATTAGTGAACAACCCGCTCTACCACCTGATCCACAGCCGCCTCACAACTGCGCCAAAATAACCCAGAAATGAAGGTCAGGTTTTAAGAGTGTGATTGCACAATAACATGTCCTGTATGTTCTAATGTATTTTAATATTGTTAAATATTCTACAATGAAATTTCAAGAAAATCTCATCTGGACACTCGACCTGTAAATCCTAATCTGACTAGCCAATGAGAGTAAATTGCGGTTAAGCCCCACCCACACGAGAGGTTTGAGCCAGAATGGCAAACGTAAACTTGTGGAGCGTAAATGAAAACTCTGGCAGCACAGTCATAAAGACTGCTCACAAAGAAAGCTGTTTATTTGAAGACCATGTTAGAGAAGTGACAGTGGTTATGAAACCCTCCCTGAGATGACATGAGGAAGAATCTCTGACTTACATAACCTTAGTATTAGTGTGTAGGAATGCTTGAGCTGTAAATGTAACATTCAGCACTTTACAGTTTTGCTATCTTGGATTTAAAAAATTGTTTGTCTTAAATCTCAAAACGTCTCTTCACGAGTCACAGGTTGCAGTATTGCAGCGGATTGGTCTGGGAAGATGGATGACTTTGAAATAGAGTTGTCCTGAGTTACATGAAGTGGAGCAGATTTGAGATGACGGTTGATGGATGGACACTGCTACGAGATGAACTCACACACTTCTACACCAGTGGCTTCATTCTTCTTTGAAAAGATCACCTCCCGAATGACTAAGTGTAAGTTTACTTATCCTTTTATAGTAGTTTGGAAAAAAATAGGCCCACACATTACACACCAGAGGTACATAGCATGCCATCCTACATCCTATGACTTTCACACCAACTGGGGTGGTTTTTTTTTACCTCTTTGCATATTTATTACCACAGGAAATGAAAGTGTTACTCATCAAACAGCATATTTATATGAAATGCCTGTGATGTCATTTTGAAGCGTTCACTATGTCACTATACTTAACATATTATGCCATTTAAGAAATTGCATAATGTACAAATGTGACATTAGATGCCGTGACGAATGTCAAAATCAGAATCCATGAGAACTAGCATATGCATCGCTTCTTGGCCTTTTGGCTAAGATCAAGTGTAGAACTGGCATATGTGCTTCATACATAACGATATTACAAGCTCTGAAGTGAGATGTTTTATAAGTGTTCTAAACAGAATAAACTTCAATCAGTTTAGTATTGGGAGATCAAAGATGGACGTAAATCCTAGCAGATATAAAAGAATGAAGCTTATATACAGTATATATATATATATATATATATATATATATATATATATATATATATATATATATACATATAAGCTTCACTCTTTTGTACCCTGATAACATATGTACAGAAGATTTAAGCTTAATGAATGAGTTATAAGTGAGGACAACAATGTAATACATCGCTGGTTTCATATAAAAGCTTTATGTGTATGCTTTATACACATTATGTCTTCTGCAGCATTATTGTTAGCTGGGTTTCTGTGTCTAGAGTATCGTGAATCTGTGTTCAGGCGGAAATTTTATTTTTTGTCCTCTGGTCAAAAGAGTCAATTTTCTATAACAGCAGCTCTGACAGTAGTTCTGGCTGTAATTCAAATCACAGGTTTATATTAACATGCTTCTTCTAAGATGTTATTGTTTCTATAGTAACACTTGTATGGCAGACAATCCATTTAGAACAAAAAAACAATATAGTGAAGTTTTCTGGGCCGAGATGTTAGGAAGAAGTCTCCGGTTTCTGACATCTTCAGGAAACTGAGCTTCATGCAGTTTCTTAATATTGCAGTTTTGGAACATTAATGTTTGATGTAACATGGCCAGCTATGTTTATTTTTGTTTGTTTGTTTGTTGAGAGGAAAAAAAGAGAGGCTAGTGAGGGAACGATTATACATAATGATTATACCTTCTATGACAAATCAGAAGTTTTTTCCACAATGTTAATCGTAACTATAAATGTATAATAATATAATGTGTTGTACTGTAATTAAGACAAAATTCTAATTTTTGGTAAATTGCTGTAGTATAAGATGAATAAAACACTTTGGGAAGTATTGTTGTATCTTCAGGGAGGTCATCATCACCGTAGCAAATAGAAGTACGACACAGCACCTCTCTACATCTTATCTTAGCTTAGCTCAGCGTATCATATCAGATCATACAGTGTACATTTTCAATCAAATCTTCATCCATGGCTGGCATCTCTACATGTTATTGCCACAGACATTAATCTTGTTCCATTTGCTATTGAGGTGTGTGGTGTCATTATGCCAAGATGTAAAGAGTTCTGTAAGGCCTTCAGAAAAAAAAGGTTGTGGAGGCCTATGAGTCTGGCAAGGTATTCAAAAAGATCTCTCAATGATTTGAAATACACCATTCCACATCTGCAAAAATGGCGAAGATTTCAAACAACTGGCAACCCAGCAAATTCATCCCTTTGATTTAACTGGATTTTATTTAAGGGAACTCATTCAAGTGTGTTTCAATTTTCTGGGTTTCTCAAAATCTATGTTGATATTCTTGTCTGTGGTAATGTAATCACATTCATGACAAGTGTAGTGGACAGAATTCCATCCATCCATCTTCTATACTGCATATCCTTCCTACAGGGTCGCTGGGTACCTGGAGCCTATCCTAGGGAGCATCGGGCACAAGACGGGGTACACCCTGTACAGGGTGCCAATCCATCACAGGGCACAATCAAATACACATTCACTTACTACTACGGACACTTTAGACACGCCAATCAGCCTACCATGCATGTCTTTGGACTGGGGGAGGAAACCGGAGTACCCACATGCAAACTCTGCACACACAGGGCTACGGTGGGAATCGAACCCCCAACCCTGGAGGTGTGACGTGAATGTACTAACCACTAAACCACCGTGCGCCCTAGACAGAAATGAATACGGAAATAACACTGCAACATTCCTCTTATTTGAGCTTATATGAGCTTTATTATTTGTTTTGAACTCAATGAAAACGACATACATACGGAGAGCGATTCATCATTTTTACATGTTCATTCATGCAGGAATTGCACATGCTGTCATTTTGTAGTTCAGTAAAAATCAAGACAGAAACAAATACAAGAAAAAGTCAAACATGCAACATTTGAAAAGTTCACCGGTTAATTCAGCAGGTGAAGGACTATGAGAAGGGAAATAGGACTAGATGACGCTTGTTTCGGGGTGTTCAGAGACAACATGAACGCAGCAGTTCCAAAGAATTTCACTGTGGTTTTGTTTTGTTTTTTGTTTTTTTTACCACTGCTAACAACCAAATGTGGAACTGAGCGATTTTGTTATAATGGCACTGTGCTACTGCGCACTTTCTACTCTACACAACATTCAACACTGACCAAATTTAATGATGGAAGTGTCAAAGCAGAAGATTCTATTTTCATGTTGTCATTGTTGTTATTATCTGCTTAAAACAGATTTAAGTGTATGAAATTATGATGCAGTTTTGCAGAACCACACAAAAGGGTTTGATCATGAGGTGTGGGCGGAAACTAAACTAAACCGATGGTGTGAAAAAGATATAAGCTTCCGTAGAACACCCGAAAGTGGGGCATTTTTAAATAGTACAGTGGAGTTCTACTTCTCTGTAAATGTTGGTGGTAAGAAGTAATTACCACCAGATTAGGGACCAGATAAGGGAGAGTCCCATATTTTTTCTCACATTTTTTGGTCACATCTCTATAGAGCAGCTAAAGTGACTATGGTTTTGTGTGGTGTTTTTTTTTGTTTTTGTTTTTTTGTTAGTTTCTTTGTTTGTTTTTTACTATATCAGATTCTTGAGTCAGATTAGTGTTGATTAATTTTCTATAAAACAGCTCAGATAATTGTTTCAACTCGAGTGTAGTGGATAGGTTTATTTTAACGTAGGGCTTTAATATAAAGGGTTATCATCTATAACCGAAGGTGGAAATAGGTGCAGCTGAAGGTTCAATACGTGTTTCAGTTTCTGATTTAAATATCTGACTCAATTGAATGAATGATCTGACTAAAATGAATAATATTTTTTACATTTATTCATTTAGCAGACGCGTTTATCCAAAGCAACTTACTAATGAGAGCACACTCACACACCAATGGTAGCAGAGCTGCCATGCAAGGTGCTAGCTTGCCATTGGGGGCCACTTAGGGTTCAGTGTCTTGCCCAAGGACACTTCGGCATGGGATCACCCGGGCCGGGATTCGAACCACCAACCCCACGATTAGTGGATTAGTGGACAACCCGCTCTACCGACTGAGCCACAGCCGCCTTTTAAGTTTTAATAACTTATTTCTCTGACTCCATATTTATGATTTCTCCACAACCATGAAGTATGGATTAAATAAACAACAAACTTATGCTGAGGAATTTGGTGATTAAACACAGTTCAGATGACTAGTTTTAGTTCACCTGGAATCTCTGAAACACATTCCTGATCGTTTTAACCTTCATCAAATTACTGCCACAATTTATACTATATAAATAATATCTACTACATGGGCTAGTTCAAATACATTATCGTTTCTATAGTAACAGCGCATACACAGAGATACAACATAATCTAAGACTAATGATCAGAAAAACGAACAGATTTATATATATATATATAGTGTTATTTAAAATAGACAAACTCCATTTGTCTGGTGAAATTTTCTGTAAGGAGTTTACCATTTATGGAAGAACTACTGTACAAGAGAGAGAGAGCGAGAGAGAGCGAGAGAGAGCGAGAGAGAGAAATGAAGCTAGTGAAGGATTATAAGTGATAACAGGAACTAACTTGACTTATGGACATTCCACAACTTTAAATGCAACTTTATACTACAGTGCAGTTGAATGCTCGAATCTGATTGGTCAGAAGGAGTGCATTATTATAGTAATCGGCGACCCACTGACATCACTAAACTGCTGCATTTTTCATTTGTGATGCTTTTTCCAGTCTTTTACCGCAGCTTCTTGCAGTTGTTGTTTGTTTCGGGGGGGTGAAATGCTGCTCAATTGGGTTAAGATCTGGTGATTGATTGGCCAGTCTAAAACCTTCCACTTTTCCCCCCTGATAAAATCCTTTGTTGAGTCGGGAGTGTGTTTTGGATCGTTGTCTTGCTGCATGATGAAGTTCCTCCTGATTAATTTGGATCCATTTCTCTGTAAATTATCAGACAAAATGTTCCTGTAAACTTCTGAATTCATTCTGCTGCTCCCATCACGAGTTACATCATCAATAAAGATTAGTGAGAATGTTCCAGAAGCAGACCTGTAAGCCAAAGCCATGACACCACCTCCACCATGCTTCAGAGATGAGCTTGTATGTGTTGGATCATGAGCAGATCCTTTCTTTCTCCACACTTTGGTAGAGCTTAATCTTGGTTCCAGAACTTTTGTGACTCATCTCTGTATTTCTTTGCAAATCTGGCTTTCCGATTCTTACTGCTGCTGAGTGGTTTGCATCTTGTGGTATGGCCTCTATATTTCTGCTCTCGAAGTCTTCTTCAAACGGTGAATTGTGAGACCTTCACCCCTGCCCGTTGGAGGGGTTTTCTTCACAGCTCTCTGAATGTTTCTGTCATCAGTTATTGTTGTTTTCCTTGGTCGACCCATTCGGGGTCTGGTTGTTAGTACACCAGGGGTTTCTTTATTTTTCAAGACATTACAAATTGTTGTATTGGTTAGTGCAATGCCTCGGATTGATTTTCTCTCGTTTATCAGCTCCAAAATGGCTTGCTTTTCTCCCATAGACAGCTCTCTGATCTCCATATTTATCCCAACAATCTGGCTGTAAGTTGTGGAACCACAACTTAATATGTCATGAAACATCACAACTAGCATCCAGTTAGTTAATTGGGCAAGCAAAAAAAAAAGTATTTGCTTTGAGAATTCTCATAAGGTGACGTGGGGTAATGATATATGGTGATTACACTTTGTCTTGATGCATCATTCTGAGAATGAAATGTTTTATGAGCAATCTTCTCCATGCCCAGGTTACTGCCACAATGCTACAACTCTATTCCTTTCTTAAAGTATTGAATTGTTTAATGGTAAAAAGATCTTGAGAAACGTAACTCATGTTTGTTTGTTTGTTTTCTTTTTTTTTTTAGTTTTTTAACTTTACATGCGTGACTCTTTTCAGTATGTATATGTATGTATGTGCTCTGTACACTCGTAGTCACTCTTTTAGCGCCCTGCTAAGCAGTGTATTTATTAACTATCTCTCTCTTATGTGTGTCAGATTATTTCTTTAAGAGTTCCCTAGCCGCTATGACAAATTCACAACACACACAAGAAGTGAAACTGAGAAACAAAGACAAATAATAGGGAACATGGTGAGAGATCTTGTTTGCAATAGCCATGGTTGATTCAAGGTAAACCATATGACATCTCTGTGACATCTCTGTGGCGGATGTCATCATGGGATAAGTCGCTCAGCGTGACACCTCATGAGCCGAAGCGTGTGTGCCATGAATGATGAACACTGTGGGTAAGGTGTGGGACAGAGAGACGGGGAAGTTCATCATCCTAATAATGATTAACCGGACTTCCTGTAGCCGTACGCTGCCATGCTTCTGTATCATTATCTCACCGGCATATGAGGAATTCAATGAGATTGTGCCATAGCATTAGTAAACATTATGCAACTCTAGGCGTAGACATGTATTGCACATGCTTTACTACTTTGAATGCCATATTAAGTAAAACGAACGGTTTCCTCTCAGCATGAAAAAAGAAATTTGTTGCTAAGATTTTCTTTAACACTTTTTTTTTTTAGGTTTGATCGCAGCTACTAGGAAGACTAGGGGCGGCTGTGGCTCAGTCGGTAGAGCGGGTTGTCCACTAATCCACGAATCGTGGGGTTGGGGGTTCGAATCCCGGCCCGGGTGATCCCATGCCGAAGTGTCCTTGGGCAAGACACTGAACCCTAAGTTGCCCCCGATGGCAAGCTAGCACCTTGCATGGCAGCTCTGCTACCATTGGTGTGTGAGTGTGCACTTGTAAGTCGCTTTGGATAAAAGCGTCTGCTAAATGAATAAATGTAAAATGTAATGTAATGTACTAGGAAGAATCTGCAGAAATCTATCAATCTGACACATTTTTGTGTGATTGTGTGATATATGTTTCATGTTTTTATAGTATTGATGTCTTTACTATTATACTTGTCATGGAAATTCCGGAAAAGACTAGCCACATACTAGCCACATCACTTGTCAAGTTGTCAAAACAGTTTTTAAGAAAGAAAGAAAAAAACAATTGTAAACATCTATATTTCAATATTTCAAAATGTTTACAAAAATATCCAGCCAGACTGAGATTTTGAAAAATGTTCAATTCTTTCCCCCTTTCCTTAAACAATCAAACAAAACTTTTACACCAAAACTTCCAACATATCTTCTGAAATTCTGGTCTTTTTTAGAATGCTGTATTTTCATGAGTCAGCTTGGACACACACATCCTACTTTCCCTTACTACTACTACTATTACTACTAAAATTACTATTACTATTACTGCGGCTGCTACTACTACTACTACTACTACTACTACTACTAATAATAATAATAATAATAATAATAATAATAATAATAATAATAATAATAATAATAATAATAATATTGTTACTATTACTACTATTATTATTACAATTACTACTACTACTAATACTACTGTACTGCAACTACTGCTACTATTACTGCTACTATTACTGCTGCTATTACTGCTGCTACTATTACTACTGCTACTATTACTGCTACTATTACTGCTACTATTACTGCTGCTACTACTACTACTGCTACTACTACTACTGCTACTATTACTGCTGCTACTATTACTGCTACTATTACTGCTGCTACTACTACTACTATTACTGCTGCTATTACTGCTGCTACTATTACTGCTACTATTACTGCTGCTACTATTACTGCTACTATTACTGCTGCTACTACTACTGCTACTATTACTGCTGCTACTACTACTACTATTACTGCTGCTATTACTGCTGCTACTACTACTGTTGCTATTACTGCTGCTATTACTGCTACTATTACTGCTACTATTACTTCTACTATTACTGCTGCTATTACTGCTGCTACTACTACTGTTACTATTACTGCTGCTATTACTGCTACTATTACTGCTACTATTACTTCTACTATTACTGCTGCTATTACTGCTGTTACTATTACTACTGCTACTATTACTGCTGCTATTACTGCTACTATTACTGCTGCTACTGCTACTACAGCTAATATTACTGCTACTACTACTGCTATTATTACTGCTATTATTACTGCTGATACTATTACTACTACTATTACTACTACTAATACTACTTTACTGCGACTACTACTACTACGTGACTGAGTAGAGGTGGATATATATGCATATATTTTATATGTACACATGGGAATGTTTTTCTTTTAATTGTTTTATATCTTTTATGTATATTGTTATGTTGTGTTGGTGTCCTTGTGAATTGTGAAGCCAAAGACAAATTTCCAATAATAAAATAGAAAGAAAGAAAGAAAGAAAGAAAGAAAGAAAGAAAGAAAGAAAGAAAGAAAGAAAGAAAGAAAGGTAGCTGTTTCTACCTGGTATCCATCAAGTATCAAAGGTTGCAAGGGTTTCATTCTTTTTTTTTTTATGTAAATGCATATAGTATAAAATGGTTTTTTGTTGTTGTTTTTTGCAATAGTTTTAGAAGGGGCAGAACAGTGTTAGGGGCAATGTTGGCTCAGTGGTTAAAGGCTCTGGGTTAATGATCAGAAGGTCAGGAGTTCAGGCCCCAACACTGCCAAGCTACAAATTCTGGGCCCTTGAGCAAGGCCCTTAACACTCAGTTGAATAAATGGGATAAATGTAAGTCACTCTGGATAAGGGTGTCTGCCAAGTGCTTTAAAAAATGTTGACCCCCCCCCCCCCCAAAATGTATATATTGTTGTGTGTGTGTGTGTGTGAGTGTGTGTGTGTGTGTCTTTGTGTAAGTGGGATTTTCCCATCTCTGCCCCTGAATAACACACTTGTTTTTAGCCAGGTGGTGGTGTTACCTGAGGAGTGGAGGGAGCAAAGCGAAACTCCCCACACTTTGAAGCTTAAAGGTGTGGAGGAGGGTTTCTGTGCTTACTCACAAGTGCATAACTATTTGATCTGTTATGCACAGGCAAGCCCCTCTCTATTTAATTTCCCCTTTCATGGAACATATGAGTTTAAAAAGAGAAACATGCTAGAAAATATGCACAGATAACGATGCAAAGCTTAATCTCTATCTGTAAAGTGAATAAATTAAGATGGTTATAAGAAGGTGTGAAAGGAAAAAAATGACTTCCCAGATCTGCCAGATTTGATTCACTGTTTCCAAGTCTGCTATGCTTAAGACCCATGTTATTCCCTTGTACACTTTTTTAATAGTCCATATAATATATACTACACACTTACAAGCGATGGTAGAATATACTATTACTGCAGTATTCCGTGTGGAACAACAGCTTACACTACAACTTGTCACCCTTTTGAGTTTTAATCACTTGTAATGATCCTACATGCTTTAAAATGTCACCTAGCATGAAAAAAAGATCATATACATATAGTATATCACAAATGTGAGTACACCCCTCACATGTTTGTAAATATTTGATGATAGCTTTTCATGTGACAACACTGAAGAAATGACACTGTGCTACAATGTAAAGTAGTGAGTGTACAGCTTGTGTAACAGTGTAAATTTACTGTCCCCTCAAGATAACTCAACACACAGACATTAATGTCTAAACCGCTGGCAACAAAAGTGAGTACACCCCTAAGTGACAATTTAATTGTTTTATTTAATCCAAAGAAACAGGCAGACAGCAACTGGGTCGACTCTTCATTTATTCTCTCTCTCTCCCATTCAACCACAACACGAAAGGGCGGGAGCACATGTTGAAACAAAACACAAAAAAAATCACTCAAATGAAGGGTAAAACAACAAAAATAATCACACAGATACACAAAATAAAAGTATACACACAAACTAAAATGGGTATATAAGTATATAAATGATGGTTTAAATAAAGTTGAAATTAGATTAATCAGAGCCAAATAAAATCCTACCTCTCCCATTCAACCATAACACAAAAGGGAAGAGGAGGAGCCAAAACGGCGGCTGTGGCTCAGTTGGTAGAGCGGGTTGTCCACTAATCCACTAACCGTGGGGTTGGTGGTTCGAATCCCGGCCCGGGTGATCCCATGCCGAAGTGTCCTTGGGCAAGACACTGAACCCTAAGTTGCCCCCGATGGCAAGCTAGCACCTTGCATGGCAGCTCTGCTACCATTGGTGTGTGAATGTGAATTAGTAAGTCGCTTGTAAATGTAAAAATGATATTTCTGTAAAGCTGCTTTGAGACAATGTACCATTGTAAAAAGCGCTATATAAATTATAAAAAAAAAAAATTAAAAAAAAACAGGAAATTTCACAAATCAATGACATCACGACAGTTAAAAGGAAAAATACTCAGACAAACAGACAGCCACATCAGGTACACATCCTTTTTGTGTAATTGTACACATTATATTGTGTTTTCTATACCCGTTACATGGCCACCATTATTTTCCAGCACTGCCTTAACCCTCTTGGGCATGGAGTTCACCAGAGCTTCACAGGTTGCCACTGGAGTCCTCTTCCACTCCTCCATGATGACATCACAGAGCTGGTGGATGTTAGAGACCTTGTGCTCCTCCACCTTCCATTTGAGGATGCCCCACATATGCTCAATGGGGTTTAGATCTGGAAACATGCTGGTTGCTGCCACACACGCTTGACACCATCTGAACCAAATAAGTTTATCTTGGTCTCATCAGACCACAGGACATGGTTCCAGTAATCCATGTCCTTAGTCTGCTTGTCTGCTTGTGCATCATCTTTAGAAAAGGCTTCCTTCTGAGACAACCACCATGCAGAACAATTTGATGCAGTGTGCGGAGTATGGTCTGAGCACTGACAGGCTGACCCCCCACCCCTTCAACCTCTGCAGCAGTGCTGGTAGCACTCACACGTCTTTTTCCCAAACACAACCTCTGGATATGACGCTGAGCATGTGCACTCAACTTTTTTGGTGCACCATGGCGAGGCCTGTTCTGAGTGGAACCTGTCCTGTTAAACCGCTGTGTGGTCCTGGCCACCGTGCTGCAGCTCAGTGTCAGGGTGTTGGTAATCTTCTTATAGCCTCGGCCATCTTTATGTAGAGCAACAATTCTTTTTTTCAGATCCTCAGAGAGTTCTTTGCCATGAGGTGCCATGTTGAACTTCCAGTGACCAGTATGAGGGAGTGTGAGAGCGATGACACTAAAGTTAACAC
>JAFFST010054859.1:0-19253 GCA_022414735.1 Noturus placidus | reverse complement strand
TTGAAATATCCAATAAATTTCGTTCCACTTCATGATTGTGTCCCACCTGTTGTTGATTCTTCACAAAAAATTACAGTTTTATATCTTTATGTTTGAGGCCTGAAATGTGGCAAAAGGTCGAACAGTTCAAGGGGGCCGAATACTTTCGCAAGGCACTGTAGATGATGATGATGATGATGATAATAATAATAATAATGGTAATTATGAAGAGATGAGCGGTTCAAAGTCATTACTGTATCTCTAACACGACCTGAAAACACTCCATCGCTGTGCACAGTGAGTCTCATTCATATTGAAAGAGTGCCACAGGTGAAGTGGTGTCAAAACACACACTCTTACTCGTAAACGTGTTGATCTGGATTTTCTCCTCCGATAAACCTGTATAAAAAGCATAGAAATGGAAAAGCTGATTTAAAATTAGAGAGATTTTTCTGACAGGAAGTGGACTTTCGGGAAGTCCTTATAAGGTAATGGAAGAAACAGAGGTGAAGGAAAGGAAAGGCGAAAAAAATTATACACTTTTTAACTATTAACCTAAACTTTATGAACATGTCAGGAAAGTGTTATTGAGGCCTAAATTATAGGAGTCCCTAATTATTATTATTATTATTATTATTATTATTATTATACGAAGAGGAAACTATTCCAATAAGGTTACGAGCACTTGGTGTTTGGACCCCTAATTGCTGTTTTGGTATGCAAGTGTAAGCCGTGTAAAAGTTTTGTTATTCCGCTATAGTCTTCTCTCATATTTTTACATGGTTATATTTATAATAAAAAAACATATTCTTATTATTGTAATTTATGGTGGCTTAGTGGTTAGCACTAAGTGACAATATCTTGAATACAGGCACATTGTTGTAATAATTCTCATTATTTAGGATGTTATAAAGTGAAATAAGTCAATGATTTAAATGTATTTACTATTCGCAAGCTTATAGTCGGCTGATCTGTTCTACCCACGGATAGATTTGGCTTATTTAAAAAAAAAAAAAAACGATAATGTAGGTACGCCAAGGAAACGCATCGCTGGTTTAGTCTTGGTTTTACTTCTGAGCTTAAGGGTCTCCGGGTAGATCCTGAGCTCGGGTTACCATCTGTGCAGTTTCGCATGTGCTCTCCCATTTTCGCATGGGTTTCCCCACTCAGCTAAATTCGAGTCAGATCAGTGGCACATGCTGAGTCAGACGAAGGTGGCGGAAAACCCTTGCAGACGCTGCTGTAGGCTCGGCATCCTCCATTCACCATGAAGCTATTAAGGAGCTTCCATGCTGCACCCTCTCAGTTTCAGAATCGACAACTTTAGCTCCTCTGCTCGAGTCCATTTTAAATATTAGTAAATAGTGTAATGAATTATTTACCTCTGACATTAACAGTGCAGCCTAAAGACACATCAAAGCAGGAAATGCAGTTTGTGTATACCATGTGGAACTGTTAACTGAAGTGCAGTTTGTCAAGAGATCCGGAGTTCAAACCCCAGATGATACCACAGCCAGACGAAGGTCCTAGAGAGCAAAACTAGCTGTGGGTGGGACGGATGACTACACTCTCTCCCCTGTCAATCACATGGACACAAGCCAGGCATCTGTGAGCGCGTGTATGAGGAAGAGGGCAGATCGCACTTTCTTCCAAGTGTGTGACGCAGCAGATTTTAATAAAACAATTTTACAATCTGGTTGCATGGCTTCACATGGCTCAGAGGAAGGACGTGCTAGCCTTCATCCTCCCTGAACTGAAGTGGGGGAGACAATTTCTTCTTCCTCTTCTTGCTTTGCTTCATCTAATACAACTGTAGGTGTGTGTGTTTATCCTGTGTGTGGTAGGGTCAATGGTTAAAGGCTCTGGGTGACTGATCAGAAGGTCATGAGTTCAAGCCCCAGCACGGCCAAGCTACCACTGTTGGGCCCTTGAGCAAGGCCCTTAACCCTCAACTGCTCAGTTGTATAAGTGAGATAAATCACTTATAAAAGTCACTCTGGATAAGCATGTCTGCCAGAAATGTAATATAAATCCCGTGGTGTCTTGTCTAATACAACTGGCGGCTGTGGCTCAGTCGGTAGAGCGGTTTATCCACTAATCGTAGGGTTGGTGGTTCGAATCCCGGCCCGGGTGATCCCATGCCGAAGTGTCCTTGGGCAAGACACTGAACCCTAAGTTGCCCCCGATGGCAAGCTAGCACCTTGCATGGCAGCTCTGCTACCATTGGTGTATGAGTGTGCACTTGTAAGTCGCTTTGGATAAAAGCGTCTGCTAAATGAATAAATGTAAATGTAAACTCTAGGTGTGTGTGGTTATCTGGTGGTTTACGTTATTACACTTCTAGAACTTTTAACACTTCTACACCACCATCTCACAATCTCTCACTTTTCCACCCTATCTTCCACTATCTAGCTGTTTTTCTTTATCTCTGTCGTTTGCTACCTGTACTGAGATCACGCTTACCCTCCGAGACTCCATCAGTGTTCGATCAGTTAAGGCCCCGAGTGTTCTACCAGTGGCCCATCGCACTTCCAGGCTGATCCTTATCTCTCTGAAGTGAGTCATGCCTACAGCTGTTCTCCCACAATACCCCGGAAATGTCTTCTCTCTTCTGTTTTTGTTCTTTTCGCAGGCTGATCAGAGGTTTGTGTGGAATGGAAACCTGTTGAGAGACTTCGCAGCACAGCCTGAGGTACTGATTCACAACTCACAAATGACTTCACTTTTACATGATAATTAAGCATGTGCCAATATGAAGGATGGGTGAAATATCATGCAGACTCCTCACACAGGTCTAGAAATTCTCCTTAAGTATGGAACTTAAGCTCTTTTTTTTTTTTTTTTTTTTTAAGTTTCAGAAAAGTACAGGTGCATCTAAAAAAAAAAAAATATTAATAATTAATTAATTAATATCATGGAAAGGTTGGGGAAAAGTACAACTGGTCATATATTCTAGATCCATTACACATAAAGTGAAATATTTCAAGCCTTTTTTTGCTTTAGTCTCGATGATTACGGCTTACAGCTCACGGAAATCAAAAATCCAGTATCTCAAAATATTCGAATAATATAGCCCTGACCCTAATCACACCTTTTTATATTAACGCACTTGTTCTAAAACGTTACCGTTTCTATAGTAACACGGGCTTGTAAGATGAACGCTGTTTGGAACAGGCAGAGGTGAAGCTTTACATTTCCATTTTCTCACAGAAACACAGGAAAGGTTTCAGTACAGAGAGGTTTGGGGTTTCTCGGTAGTTTGTGTGTGAGAGAGAAAAGAGAAGCCGTTGACTAGGGCGTCCATTTCTAGCTGCTATAAGGTAAGTGATAACAGGAACTGAATTGTTTCATGTACATTCCACGATACTGAGGAAATAAAAATGGATATAAAGTAGTTGTGGAAGTATCGGCATCACTGAGTATTTTGTTTAAGAAAAATTGCTACGTTTCAATGAAAGACAATATTTCCCTTGTATTACAATCCAAACAGGGCTGGATTTATGCACCTTACTTAGCCAGCCTTCTTTCGAGTGATGATTCTTTACAACCCACGACTGTGTCAGCACATGCTTACGTATAATACACGAGATTATCACCTTTGTAATCCCGATGACTTGAGATCTGTGTTGATTTCTGTGCATTCTGCTTTTTAGCTCCACAAATTCACCTTTCCTGTCGTCCATGGCTGTATCCTTTGATGGCAAACCTGCCACCCTCATAAAGGCCACTGTTTGTGTGATCGTACTGCGTGTAAGTCGTGTCTAGCCTTAACTCTGCTCACCAGTTATCGTGATGAAGCCGTGCTGCATTAATGGCAAGATATTCGAATGGATCCTCATCTCCAGGAGGAGCTGCTTCCGAGCCGGTGTGCGCTACTACGTCCGAGGTAGGCAGCGTCCCGGCACAGCAGCACGCACACATTAATCTGTATAGCCTGACATTTCACGACTGCATACCCTTTCTGTTTTTAGGGATCGACTCGGAAGGACATGCTGCTAACTTTGTGGAAACGGAGCAGATCGTGCAGTATAATAACAGCAGAGCCTCCTTTGTACAGGTCAGTAAAAGCCAGTATGAATCAGCGTCTATTAGCAAGCCGTTAAAAGAGCAGCATTAGTGGGGTTTGAGCTGTGAAATGATTCAGCAGCTGCTATTCAACGCGCCCGATGAGTAAGACAAGACGCGATCCAGGCAGTTCTGGTCAAACGTGGAGGAAACGACCGAAAACTCTAATGTGTTCATTTGTGTTCGCGATAACCTTGATTTTTATTTTTTTGAAGGCACTTCTTGAAGCCCTCTAATCACCCACACAGATTTGTTGTTAAGTGTAGAATGATGCAGGGACTTGCATGGCGAACGCTCCAAAGAAACTGATTTTAATTGTTGAGAGAGAGAGAGAGAGAGGGAGAGACAGTGAGAGAAATACAGACACAAAGAGAATGAGAGCAAGAGATACAAAGAGAGAGACAGTGGGAGAGAGAGAGAGAGATAAACTGAGAGAGACTGAGACAGTGGGGGACAGAGGGAGAGACAGTAGGAGGGAGAGAGACGGTGAGAGAAATACAGACAGAGAGTGAGAGCAAGAGATACAAACAGAGAGACAGTGGGAGAGAGGGAGAGAGATACAAACAGAGAGAGATTGAGACAGGGAGAGAGAGAGAGAAAGATAGTGAGAGAGAGAGAGACAGTGAGCGGGTGAAATACAAACAGAGAGGCAGTGGGGGAGAGAGAGAGACCATGAGGGTGAGATACAAACAGCGCAAGCGAGTGGGAGAGCGAGATACAAACGGAGAGAGAGAGTGAGACAGACTCTTTTGAAAGGATAAAAGTGTGTGCGTGCGTGCGTAAATGCTCTACTTGACATCACTTTCTCTCTTTTCCCGTCTCCTCTAACAGACTCGAGGCTCCATGCCGTTCTTCTGGTCCCAGAGACCCAACCTAAAGTACAAGCCCAAGCCACAGATCAGCAGCAGCACCAATCACGTAAGGCCTCTTCTGATTTTTATTTATTTATACAGGCTTTAAGTGAGCGGGACCTTCCCACATGCGTCTCTTTCCACGTTCCAGTGTGTTGTAGATCAGGGTTTCCCGACTCTCTCTCTCTCATTCAGGGGAAAAAAAACAACAACCTTCAGTCTGAAATAAAAACTTAAAAAGGAGGAAAGTACCAAAACGAAACGCTTTTTCTTTATATATAATATATATATATAAATACAGACCTGTATGCATTTTAATCTGTTTTAAAAAAAATTAATTACAATATGCTTAGTCGAGAATTAAAAAATAAAAACTTTTGAATTCAAATTGGAAAGGCATTTCTGTGGGCCGAATAAGATTCACTAATGGACTTGACTCATTAACAGTCACTCCTTTTAACACTGGCTAAATTAAAGCACGTGCACAGGAAGTAAATAAAGATGAATATGTGAAGATCAAGATGTATGTCCAGTGTCCGTTATATACACATTTAACCTCACAGGCATGTCTTCATCATTTGCTCTATTATAGACCTTATATACTTTGACATTATTTATCAGTAAAACCAAAAAACTACTCCTTACAGCCCATCGTCGTCACTCGTGTAATCAGATTTGGAGCGGTGTGTTTTTTCTGAGGTTGTGAGGGATTTTTCTGAGCTAACATTAAGTTGTTTTTGTTTTTTTCTTACAGTTAGACTGTATAGCGCTTTTTTTTTATTCACTCAAAGTGTTTTACATAGTACGGGGGTGTTGGGAGGAATCTCCTCAACCAGCACTAGTGTGTAGCATCCACCTGGGTGATGTGATGGCAGCCATAGTGCACCAGAACGCCCACCACACACCAGCTATTAGTGGAGAGGAGAGGGTGATGTAGACTATTCAGAGATGGGGGCCAATGGGGGAATTTCTCCAAGACCCCGGGGTTATACCTCTACTCTTTTAAAATAAGTGTCCTGGGATTTTTAATGAGCACAGAGAGTCAGGACCTCGGTTTAATGTCTCATCCGAAAGACGTATGAGCGTTACTCATTTCAATACTGATCACTTCATTACCTCACGCTGTTACCTTCAGCACTTCATTTAATTTACTTTACAGTACTTTAAAGTGCTAGTTTGTGGATCAGGCTTTTTACTGGATAGAGGACCGTACCGGTCCCACGATGCATCCTACTAAGAATGACTTCACATTCAGGAGTGATGGGGCTTTAATGTGGATTCCCCGAGTACCGCGATGAAAATAAACGCCTTCATAACTATTTACTATTCTATTCTACTTTATTCCACGGTTCTCACTCTGATTGGTCAAACACTGTTGATTCATTGTCTATAATATCATGGGTTAAACAGTAATTCTGCATGTAACATAAGTGACAGGTTTATATTCATGTTGATATATTTAGTGTATATTCATGAATTAATGTGCGCTTTATAATATGTGCTTTAAAATAATATATTTAGTTGTTAGGGAGATGTTTATTTACCATTTTATGGAAGGAGTCTCCAGTGTCAGTGTTGTGTAACAGTCAGAACATAGAAAAGAGGAAAATTCGCTGTCGGATTTCTCAGTAACATGGCAGGCTGTGGGGTTTTGTTCGTTTGTTTGTTTGTTTTATTTAGCTGTGGGGTTTTTTTGTTTGTTTGGTAGTTTATAGCTGCTCTAACACAATTGATAACAGGAACGAACTTGCTGCATGGACATTCCACAACATTAAAATGATCCAAGTATAAATGAATAAAATGTTCTTTAATAAATAGAAGATTGTAATTTTTTTTTAAGCATGGTTGCTGTGGTATTAGAGGAATAAAACAGTTCTGGATGGAAAATAATCCAATCGTCACAGTAATTCTACATCGTTTGGGATTTTCCTCCCAACGAATGATCTGTTTCTCGTATCCGAATGGGTTATAAATCGCAACCAAGGATCACAAACTCTTCACGGAGCTCGAGCATTTCAAACGACCGATCAATCTGTTGAAGAGAAAAAACGCTCAACATCTGTAGCTCAGCTCCACAGCGCCATCTGCTGGATAGGAACTTCTTGATGCTGAGTTTATCTCGTCGTATCTCTGAACTCATCTCGGCTAGGAACACTGTTTAACAAATATTTTAATATTTCCTGTAGCTCGATGGATTCCAGAGGCATTTCGACTCCCAGGTCATCGTTTACGGGAAGCAAGTGATTCTGAATTTGGTAAATATTTGAAAATTTTTATTATTATTTTTTAAATATACCCCAAATGGCTGTGCATGATGTTTTAAGGTTAGACACGTCGGGTTTGTTTTTATTTTGTTCTGTAGGTCAATCAGAAGGGTTCCGAGTTGCCTCTCGAGCAGGCGTTTGCCAAATTGGCGAACAACATGGATAACGGGATCATCAAGTAAGGACGTAACTGAATCTGTAATAACCCGGTTACTGTTTGAGTGCTCCTGATTGAATAACTTTCCTCACTGCAGGTACATCGCCTTCGATTTCCATAAGGAGTGCAGTAAGATGAGATGGCATCGCCTGCAGATCTTGGTGGACGGCGTAGCTGAGATGCAGGATGAATTCGGGTGGGTCACGACTTTCTCTGTTTTCTTCACCTCACGAGTATTTTGAATCCATGTGTCAAAGCGGCGTTGTAGCTCGTTTAACGGACACTACGGCTCTGCAGGTACTTCATGCTGAACTCGGACGGGAAGGTGGTGGTGGAGCAGAGCGGAACGTTCCGCAGTAACTGCATGGACTGCCTGGATCGTACCAATGTGATTCAGAGCCTTTTGGCCAGGCGTTCTCTGCAGAGCCAGCTTCAGGTGAGAGAAGTGGAGCGTTATATAGTGCAGGGATAATATGCACTGTATGTTATAGTGTAGGGATGACCGTTTGCGTTATGAATGTGTTAAAATACATTAATTCGGGAATAAAACACAGCTGGATGTACCGTTTTAGGAAAATAATCCATCCGGCCACCTTGTCGATTTATTTTCCAATAACAGTATGTCTTGGTATGTGTTTAATTCCTCTTATTCCACAACTTTATATTTATTAAAAGCAACATACCATTTTGATCCATTTATAGTTCCATTTAATGTCGCACAACATTGAATGAAACAAATGAGTTCCATTGTTATTAATGTTATAGCACCGATGTACGTCTGTTTCCTCACTATCACTCAAAGTTAATAAGACAAAAGGAAAGGAAAAAGCAGCTTCACCCTCTGAAACTGGAACGTGTAAACCCCTCTGTCCTGACGACATTCCCATGACTGACTCTTACAAAGAACCGATGCTGGAGACTCCTTTAACACATGTTCGTGTTCCAGAGTGTCCAGCAATTTAACAGTATCAACCATTATCCCTTTTTATTTGTTAAATAGTGGCGCATTTTAAGTCTGTTTATTATTATTATTATTTTTATTATTATTATTATTAGTTCCTGTGAATAAGCTTTTAATTCTGATCAATGGGAATTCCGAAATTCCACAGCTCTCTGCTGTTAATTAGTTAATGGTACAAATACAACAATTGCTTTATAGTTCTTGAAAGTGGTGATGTGTAATGACATGTTTTAAGGTGATGCTAAGAGATGTTCCAACTTTAAGAGTGCGCAGGTATTACCATTTGAACAAAGCAAAATGATCAGAATAATCGTGTGTGAGATATATATATATATATATATAAAATAATATACTTTTTTGTTATATATTATTATTATTTTAATGAATATATTAGATGCTCGCTGGTTGTAGATTCTGATGAATTTATGTTGTTTTAGAGGATGGGAGTCCTTAATGCCGGCCAGAGGATTGAAGAGCAAGCTGATTTTGAGAAGATCTACAAGAACGGTGTTTATACATGTCTTTCCTTTCCTAACCTAACGATGCTGTACATGAATTATTGACAATCTTTATAATAATAATAATAATAATAATAATCTGCTGTCTTCTATAACACTTCTCCTATATTCGTTTAGCTTGGGCTGACAACGCTAACGCGTGTGCTAAACAGTATGCAGGCACTGGAGCGCTGAAGACTGACTTCACCAGGTATGTGTATTCGCTCTGTAAGGAATAAACCCCTAGGGGTTGTACTGTTCTAGGAAAATGGGCAATAAGAATGTGGACTTGATGGGGGCTGACACGAAGTCGAGGTAATGTTGCTAAGCGGAGGTTGCGCACATCCTGAAGTGTGCCACAAGTTATACCACACGTTTTATTCGTTATTAAAGAACAGCATGTCATAGAACGGGCAACGTCCAACACTTTGAAGGCTTTCCTGTGTCGTAAAACTGAAAGATACAGCTGACTGTTACAAAGTGCTGAAACTAGAGACTCCTTCCAAAAATGCTAAATAAACAGTGAATGATTACATGTCATTATTTTCGTTCAGTAATAATGTCTTTTTAATTCTTTTTACTATTAGACTTGAATTATGTACAGCAATTATGTATTTATTTTGTCTTCTGGGTGGCATTTACATATCGTCTGTAGCTTCTGAGGGGCAGAACTAAATGAAAACTATAGCTGAAAGGAGCAATGGCAGATTCCTCCTCGAGTTTGCGGAGCATTTCAAAATCGACATGGTAGAGAAGCGTATCCCACAGATGCAACATTTCAATGCATTTGGATCAGTGAAGTTCATTTTTGTAGTTTTCTTACAAAAGATCATTATAGAGGACGAGGACTGTAGAGTAAGAGCACTGATCAGAGTGTACTAGCGTGTAGCCCAGCATGCGTAATTCAGATATTCACAATGAATCTGTTCTTCATCTTCTGTTCACCCATTTTTCGGATTTTGTTACTCAAGATTGTCAAGAGTCTTCGTATGAACCAGTGATCGAGTCGGAGTATCCGTTTTATGACTGGCGGATGTGTAAAGTGTTAATTTAGCGTTGCACATCCACATTATTATTCCTTTTCATGTCATTGTTTTTGGAGATATGAGGTTGTCATGGTAGCATACTGCCATGGTAACATACTGTAGTGTCCTCTTTGTGTGTGGCCCAGATCAAGACCATAGGTTAACGTTCCATTGATTTATGGACACAAGAAATGCGTGCAACAGCTTGTCAATTCACCAATATGTAAATAGTTTGGCCAATTTTTATTTGATTCCTTATTGCTCGTAACCTTATAGAAAGACATGTATCCCACATAAATGTACCACAGTTCATGTCAATCGGACCTACGGTTCAGAAGATTTTTGTAGTTCTGTACAAATTTCCAATGTACTGGAAAATCGATCATTGCGGATTTATGGGTCCCAATATCTTTTGTTCCCCATGAGAAATAAGGCATGTACACCAATTTTCAGACATTTTGGACTTATTGGGCGGACGGAAAATCATGTAGATTTGGGTGTGGCCTGTAGCGCCACCTACGGGCTCATAGCCTGCATTATCAATGTGCCAAATTTCAAAACATTTTACCATTCAGATCATGAGTTATTGGGGACTTTAGGGAGATAATGAGAAGAAGATGGATGCTAACAATAACAAAAGGTTTAAAAAAAATAAGATATTTAAACAAATATAATAACGATGTATACCGACCATCCTGATCAAAAGTTTACACCCCCCTGGTTCTTAATGTATTGTGTTGCCTTCTTGAGCATCAGTGAACGTTTGCACCTTAGTCATGTACGATAGTCGTGTTCGAGTCCCTCAGTCGTCCTCAGTGTGAAAAGATGGATCTCGGTATCATAGTCGCTGATGGAAAGGAGTTAAATATGTAGAAGATGCTGGAAATGTAAAGAATGTGCAGGACCTGGAGGATTATTCTGAAGAACATTGGGTGGTTTAACTGCTCAGGACAAACAAGGGACTCGTGAAGAACTCTCACAAAACATGAACACAGTCTCTGATCATCCAGGTAACGACACACAGGATTAATAATCAAGCGTGTGTAAACTTTTGAACTGCTTCATTTGTGTAAATTCAGTTATTATTGTGTCTGGTGGACTAGATGTAAACATCTGAAAGAGCTTATTCAGGGTAGGAATAAATAAAAAACTAAATAAATTTTAATGATCCTTCTTATTGTGTTTTATTATGAACATTTTTTGCAGATTCGGCAAGGCATATGTAAACTTATGACCTCAACTGTAGAGCGTCTGCTATACAAGTCCCTGTGAATTCGCTGTGAATTCTTTTCTAATCATAATCTAATCAGCCGCTTCTGACCAATCAGATACGGCGATGAAACAGCGCTGCAGTATAAGCTAAAACAATAATGTACAAGTGCTTCTGTTTATTAACGTTGACTCTTTCTTGGCTCAGAACTGGGAAAAGGACTCACTGGGGTTTGCTAATGGACGGCTGGAATTCCATGATCCGATATTACAAAAACAACTTCTCAGACGGCTTCCGACAAGTAAGCGTGACCGATTTAGTCTGTCTGTCTGATTTTTTTTTTTCGTCTGTCTGCATGATGTTAAGTCCGTGACTGTGTTTGGACTCCACGTTAGGACTCCATTGACCTCTTCCTTGGCAACTACTCTGTGGATGAATCGGAGAGCCTGACACCACTTCAAGTGCAGAAAGACTGGAAATTCCTCATGGTCATTATTTTTTTTCCTCCCAAGTTCAATTGACATTATGCAAATACAGAACTAGAGAATTTTGTGTTTCCATGGAAACCGCTGCAGCACTTGTTTAGTCACCCAAGTGTTCTGTAATTGTGTAAAGCATAGGCTGTGCGTTAAGGATGTGATTATGACCAAGTGCTTGTTCTTCTTGCTCCTTTAGTTACCCATCATCATGCTGGTGGCCTTCTCCATGTGCATCCTGTGCCTGCTTATGGCTGGTAAGAAAAAAAAAATGTCCATAAAATTATAATGTATTTAAATTAACAACCGAGGACGCATGAGAATGAGCGAAGTAAGTTGTCTGTAAACGCGAAGGTTGTCTGACGTTAACACACCTCTTTCTTGCGCTCAGGCGACACGTGGACCGAGACGCTAGCATACATTGTGTTCTGGAGCATAGCCAGCGCTCTCACGGCTGCTATCATCCTCTTTTACGGGAAGGAATTTGTCGATGCACCCAAGCTGGTCCAGAAAGAGAAGATGGACTGAAAGTAGAACTGCACTCCTTTTTTTCTTTCTCTCCTTCTTCTTCCTTCTCATCTTTCTGGAGTGTGTACTGACCTGCCCATTGTCCTGTATTTACAGTCTGTCTATTTTTATTACAGGAAGTAACCTCAATGAAACACTTGAGATAGGGTCCAATGATATTTACACGCGACGCTTCAGTCGCAGTGGCCTTAAAGGTCCAAAATAATCCGAGTCCATTCAGGTCAATCGGGCAAAATTCTAATAGCAATTTGTCAACAACAACAAAAAGAGAGAGAAATTCTTCAAATTTTGGTTCGGAGTCTCTGTGATACTATTTAAGCTAATCACATGTGAAGGGAATTTATAAAAATGAACCAAATTGTATGTGAACAGGATATAATTCCTTAAATGTCCCCCCCCCCCCCCCCAGTAATATACAGGGTGTCCCTCAAGTCCAGCACCGTCGCAGGGATAACAAAAACAACCAAAATATAAGCTCGATGTCCACACATTCCTACACGTTGACGCATTTGGATTTCTTGCTCAGATACCTCGTGGTTTGTGTCTGAACGTATAAGAATGTGCGTTAACCCTATAAATGGTGGACTGATGGACAGCCTGTATATTAAAGAATCATTCAAAACGTTTCCACGAAGTCTATTCATTTGATCTGAAGTACAGTTCTGTAAGACCGCAGTGGACTCGGACATTTTACACTGCACAAGCTCTTCAGTGGACCGTTTGTTATATTTCACAGATTTACCGAGCAATATTGTTGTTACTGTACCAAAGTTCTTTTGATTGGCGTTCTGCTGCCTAGACGTGGAATGTTGCATTCCAACATCCATTCCAACAAGATGCACTGTTCAGTCATGGATTGTTCTATAGAGTACGTACACTCTCTGGAAAAAAAGGTACTAAACGTTACGTCTCCTTGTCATTGGAGTAACACCGTCAAGCATACGCTCAACGGCCACTTTACTAAGAACGTCTTTACGCCCTGCTCATTCATGCAGTCATTCAACCAGCCCAATTATGTAGAAGGTGAGGACCTAGTGGGGTGGGGGTGTGTTGAGAAACGACCCGGTGATGGTTTTACAATCTTCATGTGTACATTTACGCCTCAGATTCCTGTTGGTTTTCTGCCGTTGCAGCCCACGTTCGGTGTGTTTGCGATGCTTTTCTGCTCACCGAAGAGTAATGAGTGTTTATTTGTATTTAAATAGTCGTTATTTGAGTTGCTATAACCTTCCTGTCAGCTTAGTCTTCTGGCCCTCTCTCATCAACAAGATGTTTCCACCTGCAGAAATGCCTTGCAGCAACAAAGTTATTCTGATATCTGATATGAACATTAACCGAAGGTGTTTTTGTTCGGGGTTTTTTTTTTTGGGGGGGGGGTATACATGGTGCTGCTGCATCATGATTGGCTGATTTGGACATTTGCATGAATGAGCAGGGATAAGTGTTCCTAATAAAGTGTACCTAATAGAGCTGGCGAGTGTACGTGGTGTTCATCGTTAATTGGTCCTTACTGCTCTAGAAGCTAGCAAAATTAACAGGTTGGTACCTTTTCATTCGGACGTGTATAACCAACTCTGTCTCTATATACTCATAGAAAGAGGAAAAAAGGGTGCTGAAGTGTACCTTTCCTTGATGCTGGGGTGGTACCCTTTTATCTTTTGAACCTTTTTACTGTGTATATTTCACCTGGATATAGTGTGTGTGTATATATACAACGTACTAGGTATTAAAAATACATATTATATTTACAATAGGCATTCATTGGAATACGCTTGATTTACCACAGCAGCAAGGACAGGTACACTTTTGTACACTTTTTAAAAAAAAAATATGGGCAAATTTCTATCTAATAATGTATAATACTCTAACACTCCATCATTTACACATCTTTCCTCTTTTACCTCTTTGCTTTTTCTCTACTCGCATCAATAACGTCTTCTTCAGTGCTATGTTTATGGTTTTGCCTTTTCGTGCATGGCATAAGCTATGAGACAAAAGCCAGAGCTTTTAGGCAGACACTAGTTCAGTTGAGTTAGTTAGTTTTCTCAGCACTTTACTGATTATTTTCCGTTCAGCGGAACACGACACTAAGAGATTCATGACGCACGAGCACATTCCCTGCTAACGGCCGCAGTGTCGTCCTTCGATTTGGCGGCAATGACCAACGGTGATGGTGAAATGTTTTATTACGTTACAGGATTCAATTTCTTTTGTTCTTTATTACGCTTCTTTTTTTAACGACGTGGGGAAAATGTCCTGAGTAATTTCGTTTTCTTTAAGGGCACTGAAAATGAATGTCTTTCTGTGAAGTCTAGCCGATTTAGGAGGTTCGAATTTGACTTGGTGTAATTAATGAAATCAGTTCAGACTCCCTGACACGCACACATACGCGGTTCTAGTTGGGTTTCAGTAACTGCATTTAAACATGTCACTCATATATTCTCTGCTAGAAAAACAGACAGTTACACGTTTGAGCACAACATCTTGAGAAATCCTGGTTGTTTTGTTTGCTCTGTAATTTGTAAATTGTACATTGGTATAATAAACGCACCACTTCTAAATAGGACGTTGTCATTATGTACTGTACTGTATGGTTTACAATTATTGAATTAGGAATGAATTGCATAGAATGGATCACACACTGTTATCCTGGACTAATGTGTTAGTGTCACTTCTGAGCTGCAGTTAGAATACGGCATTCCCACTGTAACGGTTCTGAGTTTAGTATAATGCGGTCAGTGTATTTTTTTTTTTTTTTGGACTTCTCGCTGTTCTGAAAATGTACTTTCGATTCATTCCAAGAGGTCATGTACGCCTCAGTTCTCACCTTTTTGTAATAAAATGTCTGATTACTGTGTGTGCAAGCTGGAGTGCGGAGATCAGTGTCGATGTCATGATCCACAGATACAGTTTGTCGTATTACCAGGTATTCAGAATGAGTCGCTGGCTTAAAACACGTGTGCAGAGACATGCGTGGTCTTTTGAAGCACTTTATTAGGAAGTTCTGCATACCTGTACATTCATACAGTTATCCAGTCAGCCAATCATGTGGCCTGTATGCACTGTAACCTCAGATTCCTGTTCTTCCTGACAGGAATGTGGTCTTGAGTTGTTGTAGGCCATCCACTTGAAGGTTTGGGATGCTTTTCTGCTCGCAATGGTTCTATGGAGTGGTTATTTGAGCCATTTGTGGCCACTCTCTTCTGACCTCTCGTCAACGAGGTGTTTCAGCTCTCAGAACTGCTGCTCGCTGGATGTTTTTTTTTGTTTTTCACGCCATTCTGTGTAAACTCTAGAGACGCTTGTGCGTGAAAATCCCAGGAGGCCAGCAGTTTCTGAAATGCTCAAATCAGCCTGCCTGATGATAAACTCATTCTGATATTTGATGTAAACCTTGACTTCTGTATCTGCATGAATTTATGTTTGGTGTTGCTGCCAACTGATTGGTTGACTGGATGATCGCATGAATGAACAGATGTGTAGCTGTTCCTAATAAGGTGGCCAGTGAGTGCATGGTTTATGTACGGAATAAAACACTTGGGGGTGTGCTCTTGTAGGAAAATAATGAACGAAGGGGGTGATGTGATTCGTCATCGTATAAGTTTCCAATGATTATTTTACAGTAACGTCTTGAAGTGTTTTATTCCTCTTACACCACAGCATTATTTATTCACAAACTCTGTGGTATTAAGTTGTAGTTCCTTTGTACTGAAACTATTAAGTAAGCGTGCCGGATTTCCTCTAAACTGCACCGTTACGACTTGCACACAGGCCGCTGTTACACACAGCCGCTGTTACACACAGCCGCTACACAGGAAGTCCATCTGTAACCGGTTACAATCGAGGTGAAATCTAATGCAGTGTACGGATAGTTTATCAATATTAAAACATAAATGTTTTCTGACCCAGAATCGATTTCTCTCATAATTAATTACTATTTCAGTTGTTTTCTTTACATCGTCTGTCATTGACCTCCATACAGAAAGACAACCGGCCCAGCGTGTAATGGATTAGTCTTCTCCCGACCAAAAGCCAATATATCAAAGACAAAGACAAATTCAGATGAGGCAAATCCCATGTAAACATCAAGCACCAATTTCAAGCCTCATTAAGCAAATTAATGATTTGCATTTAATCAATCCTGACTAAACGCCGAGCAGGAGAATTTTCCAGACGATTTCCAGATTTATCACCGTAGTCACCATGAACAATCGATTGAAATTTGAGTGGTTTGTTTGTTCCCGAGACAAGATATGAATGCAGAATATTTTTTGCTGGCTATATTTGTGGATGCAGTTTATTATGTCTTATGGAGAATATGAAAAGAAAAGAAGCCCTAATGCAGTGGCTCCCCAACTTTTCCAGGGCAAGGCCCTCCAAATGGCATTAACATGTGACCGAGGCCCCCCTTTTGCAAGATGTCTTTAAAACACATTAAAAATACAGACTTCTGAATATATCCCCCTTTTTATTAATAATTACATATTACATATTTACATTACATTAGGAATTGATTGTGTGTGTGTGTGTGTGTGTGTGTGTGTGTGTGTGTGTTGTGTGTGTGTGGTTGTCTGAGAGTGAGAATTTATTTTCTATTCAAATTGTTGAGGCCCCCCTGGAGGCCCCCACTTTGAAAACCACTGCCCTAATGTACACTTGAAAAACAAGGTGGAAGTAAAACCATGGGTGACAATTTTTTAAATAATGAAAATGATGAACACGTTTTGTTCAAAAATAAAGCTGAATGTGAAATTTTTAACAGATGCGAAACACATGAAAAATTCAAATGTGAAAATAAAACAATCTTTTTAAAAATTATAATTATTTATCTAAAGCGATCTAAAAATGTTATTACAAAGAATAAAACCACAAAGATTTTAAACATGAAAATAAGTTAACGTGAAAATTAAAAAGGGGGTGGGAAACTAAATATGTCAAATTAAAACGTGAAAATAAAACCGTGTGGAAAATTGTACATGATCATAAAATCACATGGAAAAACGAAAACAAGAGAATAAAACTACATGCAGTATGTTTGAACAATTACCTTGGGAAACAAATGTAGCATGTAAGAAAATCTGGAAACATGCACTACCAAAAAAAAATCACCAAATTTGTGAAACATAACGTGATTTAAGTGAAAGTGTGTAAAAACCACGTGATAAAATTCACACGTGAGTCACATGCTTCGTCACACGTGAAGCTCATGAGACATTTCTGTAACTGCTAACAGTAGCATAGCAGCATCATACATGTGTGGAGGAATTAAACGTTCACGTTGATGTGAACCATCTGCTGGAGGGAAGGAACTCGAGCATCTGGTGGACAGAGTGTGAGCGGTGAGCGACGGTTTCTGGATCTCACTTCCCGGATCTGGAGGTGAACTTGTTCTGTCACCAGGCTTCCAGATGTGAGCTGCCTTCTACCAGTCACATCTGTAATTACTAAGCACCAAGCTCAGGTTGACAAATAGGGTCCTAGCACATTGTCAGTAGACCTGACCTGATGGGACAACTGCAGTAAGTCCAACAATGTGTCTGTAATGAATGTTTTATTAGAAGGTATTTTTTTTGTGCAAAATCTCATACAATAATTACTACATTTTGTTTTAAAAATTCAAAATAGCAGTATAGTCATTGTGTGTATGTATGTGTATATATAATATACACAGTATATCACAAAAGTGTCCTTAGTCTGCTTGTCTTCAACAAACTGTGGGCTTTCTTGTGCATCATCTTTAGAAAAGGCTTCCTTCTGGGACGACAGCCATGCAGACCAATGTGATGCAGTGTGCGGCGTATGGTCTGAGCACTGACAGGCTGACCCCCCACCCCTTCAACCTCTGCAGCAGTGCTGGCAGCACTCACATGTCTATTTCCCAAACACAACCTCTGGATATGACGCTGAGCACGTGCACTCAACTTCTTTGGTGGACCATGGCGAGGCCTGTTCTGAGTGGAACCTGTCCTGTTAAACCGCTGTATGGTCTTGGCCAATGTGCTGCAGCTCAGTGTCAGTCAGGGTCTTGGCAATCTTCTTATAGCCTAGGCCATCTTTATGTAGAGCAACAATTCTTTTTTTCAGATTCTCAGAGAATTCTTCGCCATTAGGTGCCATGTTGAACTTACAGTGACCAGTATGAGGGAGTGTGAGAGCGATGACACTAAATTTAACACACCTGCTCCCCATTCACACCTGAGACCTTGTAACACTCACAAGTCACATGACACCGGGGAGGGAAAATGGTTAATTGGGCCCAATTTAGACATTTTCACTTAGGGGTGTACTCACTTTTGTTGCCAGTGGTTTAGACATTAATGTCTGTGTGTTGAGTTATTTTGAGGGGACAGTAAATTTACACTGTTACACAAGCTGTACACTCACTACTTTACATTGTAGCACAGTGTCATTTCTTCAGTGTCGTCACATCAAAAGATCTCATCAAATATTTACACAAATGTGAGGGGTGTACTCACTTTTGTGAGATACTGTGTGTGTATATATATCTGGATCCTGTGATCTGAAACCACAGAATGCTTCCCTAGAAGGCAGATGAGAACTTGCCAACTGGGATTAATTGTTGAATCAGTCTTGCGTTCTGCAAGAACATTGAGTGCTAATATAAAACCCCTTTACTACTTTGAGTTCTCTGGGTAATAATTTCCTCGTTTGTGCCTGTGGCTTTGTTACATATATTTCACCAAGCCTTCAGAACACAGTGTTTCTTCTTTCAACACTGAGCAATGGAATACAGAATGAGTGCGATTGCAGGGAGAATGAATCAATGCAGGGTGACTGAATAGAAAAGAGGTTACTTTTAGATGAAGTGAACAACACATATGCACCTGCTCATTCATGCAGTTATCCAATCAGCCTATCATGTAGCAGCAACCCAGTGCATACAGACATATAGATACAGGTCAAGAGCTTCAGTTAATGCTCACATCAAACATCAGAATGGGGGGAATTAGATATGAATGACTGTGGAATGTTTCTTGGTTCCAGATGGGCTGGTTTGAATATTTCCAAAAATTGAGTTTACACAGGGGGCGCACGGTGGCTTAGTCGTTAGCACCTCCAGGGTCCAGGGCTCGAGTCCCGCCAGGGCCATGTATGTGTGGAACTTGCATGTTCTCCCCGTGCTGCGGGGGTTTCCTCCGGGTTCTCCGGCTTCCTCCCCCAGTCCAAAGACATGCATGGTAGGCTGATTGGCGTGTCTAAAGTGTCCATAGTGTATGAA
>JAFFST010054858.1:5024-20215 GCA_022414735.1 Noturus placidus | reverse complement strand
ACTGAACCCTAAGTTGCCCCCAATGGCAAGCTAGCACCTTGCATGGAAGCTCTGCTACCATTGGTGTGTGAGTGTGCACTTGTAAGTCGCTTTGGTAAAAGCGTCTGCTAAATGAATAAATGTAAATGTAATGAGTGAGTGTGGGATAGGTTGAATGAGTGAGTGAGTGATAGATTGAATAAGTGAGTAATAGATTGAATGAGTGAGTGAGTGATAAATTGAATGAGTGAGTGCATGATAGATTGAATGAGTGAGTGAGTGATAGATTGAATAAGTAATAGATTGAATGAGTGAGTGAGTGAGTGATAGATTGAATGAGTGTGTGATAGATTGAATGAGTGAGTGCGTGAGTGTGTGATAGATTGAATGAGTGAGTGAGTGAGTGCGTGATAGATTGAATGAGTGAGTGCATGATAGATTGAATGAGTGAGTGAGTGGATTGAATGAGTGTGTGATGGATTGAATGACTGAGGGATGAATTGAATGAGTGGGTGAGTGCATGAGATTGAATGAGTGATGGTTTGAATGAGTGTGTGATAGATTGAATGAGTGAGCGCATGTTAGATTGAATGAGTGAGCGAGTGAGTGCATGTTAGATTGAATGAGTGAGTGAGTGGTAGATTGAGCGCACGATAGATTGAATGAGTGAGTGCATGAGTGTGTGATAGATTGAATGAGTGAGTGAGTGATAGATTGAATAAGTAATAGATTGAATGAGTGAGTGAGTGAGTGATAAATTGAATGAGTGAGTGCATGATAGATTGAATGAGTGAGTGCGTGATGGATTGAATGAGTGGGTGAGTGCATGATAGATTAAATGAGTGAGTGATAGATTGAATGAGTGAGTGAGTGCGTGTTAGATTGAATGAGTGGGTGAGTGCATGATAGATTGAATGAGTGAGTGAGTGAGTGCATGTTAGATTGAATGAGTGAGCGAGTGAGTGCATGTTAGATTGAATGAGTGAGCGAGTGAGTGGTAGATTGAATGAGTGAGTGAGTGGTAGATTGAGCGCACGATAGATTGAATGAGTGAGTGCATGAGTGTGTGATAGATTGAATGAGTGAGTGAGTGATAGATTGAATGAGTGAGTGCGAGATTGCATGATAGATTGAATGAGTGAGTGAGTCATAGATTGAATGAGTGTGTGATAGATTGAATGAGTGAGCGAGTGAGTGCGTGATAGATTGAATGAGTGAGTGAGTGATAAATTGAATGAGTGAGTGAATGATGGATTGAATGAGTGAGTGAGTGATGGATTGAATGAGTGAGTGAGTAATGGATTGAATTACGGAGTGAGTGAGATTGAATGAGTGAGTTAGATTGAATGAGTGAGTACGTGAGTGAGTGATGGATTGAATGACTGAGTGAGGGATTGAATGAGTGAGTGAGTGATAGATTGAGCGCACGATAGATTGAATGAATGAGTGCATGAGTGTGTGATAGATTGAATGAGTGAGTGAGTGATAGATTGAATAAGTGAGTAATAGATTGAATGAGTGAGTGAGTGAGTGATAAATTGAATGAGTGAGTGCATGATAGATTGAATGAGTGAGTGATGAATTAAATGAGTGAGTGAGTGAGTAATGGATTGAATGAGTGAGTGAGTTAGATTGAATGAGTGAGTAAGTGTGTGATAGATTGAATGAGTGAGTGAGTGATAGATTGAATGAGAGAATAAATGATGGATTGAATGAGTGCAGGATAGATTGAATGAATGAATGAGTGCGTGATAGATTGAATGAGTGAGTGTGTGATAAATTGAATGAGTGAGTGAGTGAGTGAATGATGGATTGAATGAGTGAGTGAGATTGAATGAGTGAGTGATGAATTGAATGAGTGGGTGAGTGCATGATAGATTGAATGAGTGAGTGAGTGAGTGATAGAATGAGTGTGTGATAGATTGAATGAGTGAGTGCGAGAGTGTGTGATAGATTGAATGAGTGAGTGAGTAAGTGCATGATAGATTGAATGAGTGAGCGAGTGCGTGATAGATTGAATGAGTGAGTGAGTGCGTGATCGATTGAATGAGTGAGTGCGTGATAGATTGAATGAGTGAGTGCGTGCGTGCGTGATAGATGGAATGAGTGAGTGAGTGATAGATTGAATGAGTGGGTGAGTGAGTGAGTGCGTGATAGATTGAATGAGTGAGTGAGTGTGTGATAGATTGAATGAGTGAGTGAGTGATCGATTGAATGAGTGAGTGAGTGATTGAATGAGTGAGTGAGAGCATGATAGATTGAATGAGTGAGTACATGATAGATTGAATGAGTGAGTGAGTGTATGATGGATTGAATGAGTGGGTGTGATCGATTGAATGAATGAGTGAGTGCATGAGTGAGTGAGTGCGTGCGTGATAGATGGAATGAGTGAGTGAGTGTGTGATAGATTGAATGAGTGAGTGAGTGATAGATTGAAAGATTGAATGAGTGAGTGAGTGAGTGTGATAGATTGAATGAGTGCGTGATAGATTGAATGAGTGAGTGATAGATTGAATGAGTGAGTGAGTGATAGATTGAATGAGTGAGTGAGTGATAGATTGAATGAGTGAGTGAGTAATGGATTGAATGACTGAGTGAGTGAGTGCGTGTTAGATTGAGAGAGTGAGTGAGTGCGTGTTAGATTGAATGAGTGAGTGAGTGCGTGATAGATTGAATGAGTGAGTGTGTGCCTGATAGATTGAATGAGTGAGTAAATGATGGATTGAATGAGTGAGTGAGTGAGAGATTGAATGAGTGACTGAGTGCGTGTTAGATTGAATGAGTGAGTGAGTGCATGATAGATTGAATGAGAGTGATCGATTGAATGAGTGAGTGCATGATAGATGGAATGAGTGAGTGAGTGCATGATAGATTGAATGAGAGTGATAGATTGAATTAGTGAGTGCATGATAGATGGAATGAGTGAGTGAGTGTGTGATAGATTGAATGAGTGAGTGAGTGATCGATTGAATGAGTGAGTGAGTGATAGATTGAATGAGTGAGTGAGTAATGGATTGAATGACTGCTGTGAGTGATAGATTGAATGAGTGAGTGATGGATTAAATGAGTGAGTGAGTGAGTAATGGATTGAATGAGTGAGTGAGTTAGATTGAATGAGTGAGTAAGTGTGTGATAGATTGAGTGAGTGAGTGAGTGATAGATTGAATGAGTGTGTGATAGATTGAATGAGTGAGCGAGTGAGTGCATGTTAGATTGAATGAGTGAGCGAGTGAGTGGTAGATTGAATGAGTGAGTGAGTGGTAGAGATTGAGCGCACGATAGATTGAATGAGTGAGTGCATGAGTGTGTGATAGATTGAATGAGTGAGTGAGTGATAGATTGAATAAGTAATAGATTGAATGAGTGAGTGAGTGATAAATTGAATGAGTGAGTGCATGATAGATTGAATGAGTGAGTGATGGATTGAATGAGTGGGTGAGTGCATGATAGATTGAATGAGTGATAGTTTGAATGAGTGAGTGAGTGTATGATGGATTGAATGAGTGCGTGTGTGATCGATTGAATGAATGAGTGAGTGCATGATAGATTGAATGAGTGAGTGAGTGCGTGCGTGATAGATGGAATGAGTGAGTGAGTGTGTGAGATTGAATGAGTGAGTGAGTGTATGATGGATTGAATGAGTGGGTGTGATCGATTGAATGAATGAGTGAGTGCATGAGTGAGTGAGTGCGTGCGTGATAGATGGAATGAGTGAGTGAGTGTGTGATAGATTGAATGAGTGAGTGAGTGAGATTGAATGAGTGAGTGAGTGAGTGTGATAGATTGAATGAGTGCGTGATAGATTGAATGAGTGAGTGAATGATGGATTGAATGAGTGAGTGTGTGATAGATTGAATGAGTGAGAGAGTGAATGATTGATTGAATTAGTGAGTACATGATAGATGGAATGAGTGAGTGAGTGTGTGATAGATTGAATGAGTGAGTGAGTGATAGATTGAATGAGTGAGTCCATGTTAGATGGAATGAGTGAGTGAGTGCGTGCGTGATAGATGGAATGAGTGAGGGAGTGTGTGATAGATTGAATGAGTGAGGGAGTGCGTGATTGAATGAGTGAGTAAGTGTGTGATTGAATGAGTGAGTAAGTGTGTGATAGATTGAATGAGTGAGTGATAGATTGAGTGAGTGAGTGTGTGATCGATTGAATGAGTGAGTGATCGATTGAATGAGTGAGTGAGAGATTGAATGAGTGAGTGAGTGAGATTGAATGAGTGAGTGAGTGAGAGATTGAATGAGTGAGTGAGTGAGAGATTGAATGAGTGAGTGAGTGAGAGATTGAATGAGTGAGTGAGAGCATGATAGATTGAATGAGTGAGTACATGATAGATTGAATGAGTGAGTGAGTGCATGATAGATTGAATGAGAGTGATAGATTGAATGAGTGAGTGCATGTTAGATTGAATGAGTGAGTGAGTGCGTGATAGATGGAATGACTGAGTGAGTGTGTGATAAATTGAATGAGTGAGTGAGTGCGTGTTAGATTGAGAGAGTGAGTGAGTGCGTGTTAGATTGAATGAGTGAGTGAGTGCATGATAGATTGAATGAGTGAGTGAAAGATTGAATGAGTGAGTGCATGTTAGATGGAATGAGTGAGTGAGTGGGTGCGTGATAGATGGAATGAGTGAGTGAGGGCGTGATTGATTGCATGAGTGCGTGATAGATTGAATGAGTGAGTGAGTGAGAGATTGAATGAGTAAGTGAGTGAGTGCGTGATAGATTGAATAAGTGAGTGATTGTATGAATGAGTGAGTGAGTGAGTGCGTGATAGTTTGAATGAGTGAGTGAGTGATAGATTGAATGGGTGAGTGAGTGAGAGATTGAATGAGTGAGTGAGTGAGATCGTGATAGATTGAATGAGTGAGTGAGTGCGTGATAGATTGAATGAGTGAGTGAGTGTATGATGGATTGAATGAGTGCGTGTGTGATCGATTGAATGAATGAGTGCATGATAGATTGAATGAGTGAGTGAGTGCGTGCGTGATAGATGGAATGAGTGAGTGTATGATGGATTGAATGAGTGGGTGTGATCGATTGAATGAATGAGTGAGTGCATGAGTGACTGAGTGCGTGCGTGATAGATGGAATGAGTGAGTGAGTGTGTGATAGATTGAATGAGTGAGTGAGTGATAGATTGAATGAGTGAGTGAGTGAGTGTGATAGATTGAATGAGTGCGTGATAGATTGAATGAGTGAGTGAGTGTATGATGGATTGAATGAGTGCGTGTGTGATCGATTGAATGAATGAGTGCATGATAGATTGAATGAGTGAGTGAGTGCGTGCGTGATAGATGGAATGAGTGAGTGAGTGTATGATGGATTGAATGAGTGGGTGTGATCGATTGAATGAATGAGTGAGTGCATGAGTGAGTGAGTGCGTGCGTGATAGATGGAATGAGTGAGTGAGTGTGTGATAGATTGAATGAGTGAGTGAGTGATAGATTGAAAGATTGAATGAGTGAGTGAGTGAGTGTGATAGATTGAATGAGTGCGTGATAGATTGAATGAGTGAGTGATAGATTGAATGAGTGAGTGATAGATTGAGTGAGTGAGTGCCTGATAGATTGAATGAGTGAGAGAGTGAGTGCCTGATAGATTGAATGAGTGAGTGTGTGATAGATTGAATGAGTGAGTGAGTGCCTGATAGATTGAATGAGTGAGTGAGTGTGTGATAGATTGAATGAGTGAGTGAGTGTGTGATAGATTGAATGAGTGAGTGAGTGAGCGTGTGATAGATTGAATGAGTGAGTGATAGATTGAATGAGTGAGTGAGTGTGTGATAGATTGAAAGAGTGCGTGATAGATTGAATGAGAGAGTGAGTGAGTGCGTGATAGATTGAATGAGTGAATGAGTGAGTGAGTGCGTGATAGATTGAATGAGTGAGTGAGTGTGTGATAGATTGAATGAGAGAGTGAGTGTGTGATAGATTGAATGAGAGAGTGAGTGAGAGATTGAATGAGTAAGTGAGTGAGTGCGTGATAGATTGTATAAGTGAGTGATGGTATGAATGAGTGAGTGAGTGAGTGATTGATGGATTGAATGAGTGAGTGAGTGCGTGATAGATTGAATGAGTGAGTGAGTGCCTGATAGATTGAATGAGTGAGTAAATGATGGATTGAATGAGTGAGTGAGTGAGAGATTGAATGAGTGACTGAGTGCGTGTTAGATTGAATGAGTGAGTGAGTGCGTGTTAGATTGATTGAGTGAGTGCATGATAGCTTGAATGAGTGAGTGATAGACTGAATGAGTGAGTGCATGTTAGATGGAATGAGTGAGTGAGTGGGTGCGTGATAGATGGAATGAGTGCGTGAGTGAGAGATTGAATGAGTAAGTGAGTGAGTGCGTGATAGATTGAATAAGTGAGTGATGGTATGAATGAGTGAGTGAGTGAGTGCGTGATAGATTGAATGAGTGAGTGAGTGATTGAATGATTAAGTGAGTGAGAGATTGAATGAGTGAGTGAGTGCGTGATAGATTGAATGAGTGAGTGAGTGTGTGATAGATTGAATGAGAGAGTGAGTGTGTGATAGATTGAATGAGAGAGTGAGTGTGTGATAGATTGAATGAGAGAGTGAGTGTGTAATAGATTGAATGAGAGAGTGAGTGAGAGATTGAATGAGTAAGTGAGTGAGTGCGTGATAGATTGAATGAGTGAGTACATGATAGATTGAATGAGTGAGTGAGTGCATGATAGATTGAATGAGAGAGTGATAGATTGAATGAGTGAGTCCATGTTAGATGGAATGAGTGAGTGAGTGCGTGCTAGATGGAATGAGTGAGGGAGTGTGTGATAGATTGAATGAGTGAGTGAGTGCGTGATAGATTGAATGAGTGTGTGATAGATTGAATGAGTGAGTGATAGATTGAGTGATTGAGTGAGTGATCGATTGAATGAGTGAGTGAGTGATGATTGATTGAGTGAGAGTGATCGATTGAATGAGTGAGTGCATGATAGATGGAATGAGTGAGTGAGTGCATGATAGATTGAATGAGAGTGATAGATTGAATTAGTGAGTGCATGATAGATGGAATGAGTGAGTGAGTGTGTGATAGATTGAATGAGTGAGAGAGTGAGTGCATGTTAGATTGAATGAGTGAGCGAGTGAGTGGTGGATTGAATGAGTGAGTGAGTGGTAGATTGAGCGCACGATAGATTGAATGAGTGAGTGCATGAGTGAGTGATAGATTGAATGAGTGAGTGAGTGATAGATTGAATAAGTAATAGATTGAATGAGTGAGTGAGTGAGTGATAGATTGAATTAGTGAGTGCATGATAGATGGAATGAGTGAGTGAGTGTGTGATAGATTGAATGAGTGAGTGAGTGATCGATTGAATGAGTGAGTGCGTGATTGATTGAATGAGTGAGTGAGTGAGTGTGATAGATTGAATGAGTGAGTGATGGATTGAATGAGTGAGTGAGTGATCGATTGAATGAGTGAGTGAGAGATTGAATGAGTGAGTGAGAGCATGATAGATTGAATGAGTGAGTGCATGATAGATTGAATGAGAGAGTGAGTGCATGATAGATTGAATGAGTGAGTGAGTGCATATTGAATGAGTGAGAGAGTGAATGATGGATTGAATTAGTGAGTGCATGATAGATGGAATGAGTGAGTGAGTGTGTGATAGATTGAATGAGTGAGTGAGTGCATGATAGATTGAAATAGTGAGTGCATGATAGATTGAATGAATGAGTGAGTGCGTGATAGATTGAATGAGTGAGTAAATGATGGACTGAATGAGTGAGTGAATGATGGATTGAATGAGTGAGTGAGTGAGTGATTGAGTGAGTGATAGTATGAATGAGTGAGTGAGTGAGTGATTGATGGATTGAATGAGTGAGTGAGTGCGTGATAGATTGAATGAGTGAGTGAGTGTGTGATAGATTGAATGAGTGAGTGCGTGATAGATTGAATGAGTGCGTGCATAATAGATTGAATGAGTGAGTGCGTGAGTCAGTGCCTGATAGATTGAATGAGTGAGAGAGTGAGTGCCTGATAGATTGAATGAGTGAGTGCCTGATAGATTGAATGAGAGAGTGAGTGAGTGCGTGATAGATTGAATGAGAGAGTGAGTGAGTGCGTGATGAGTGAGTGAGTGCGTGATAGATTGAATGAGTGAGTGTGTGCCTGATAGATTGAATGAGTGAGTGTGTGCATGATAGATTGAATGAGAGTGATCGATTGAATGAGTGAGTGCATGATAGATGGAATGAGTGAGTGAGTGCATGATAGATTGAATGAGAGTGATAGATTGAATTAGTGAGTGCATGATAGATGGAATGAGTGAGTGAGTGTGTGATAGATTGAATGAGTGAGCGAGTGAGTGCGTGATAGATTGAATGAGTGAGCGAGTGAGTGCGTGATAGATTCAATGAGTGAGCGAGTGAGTGCGTGTTAGATTGAGAGAGTGAGTGAGTGCGTGTTAGATTGAATGAGTGAGTGAGTGCGTGATAGATTGAATGAGTGAGTGTGTGCCTGATAGATTGAATGAGTGAGTAAATGATGGATTGAATGAGTGAGTGAGTGAGAGATTGAATGAGTGACTGAGTGCGTGTTAGATTGAATGAGTGAGTGAGTGAGTGCGTGATAGATTGAATGAGTGAGCGAGTGAGTGCGTGATAGATTCAATGAGTGAGTGAGTGAGTGCGTGATAGATTGAATGAGTGAGTGAGTGTGTGATAGATTGAATGAGTGAGTGATAGATTGAATGAGAGAGTGAGTTAGTGCGTGATAGATTGAATGAGTGAGTGCATGATGGATTGAATGAGTGAGTGATCGATTGAATGAGTGAGTGCGTGATTGATTGAATGAGTGAGTGCGTGATGGATTGAATGAGTGAGTGAGTGATGGATTGAATGAATGCGTGCGTAATAGATTGAATGAGTGCGTGAGTAATAGATTGAATGAGTGAGTGAGTGTGTGATAGATTGAATAAGTGCGTGATAGATTGAATGAGTGCGTGATAGATTGAATGAGTGGGTGAGTGCATGATAGATTGAATGAGTGAGTGATAGATTGAATGAGTGAGTGAGTGCGTGTTAGATTGAATGAGTGAGTGAGTGCGTGTTAGATTGAATGAGTGAGTGAGTGCGTGATAGATTGAATGAGTGAGTGAGTGCGTTTTAGATTGAATGAGTGAATGAGTGAGTGAGTGCGTGATAGATTGAATGAGTGAGTGCATGATGGATTGAATGAGTGAGTGAGTTAGTGCGTGATAGATTGAATGAGAGAGTGAGTGCGTTTTAGATTGAATGAGTGAATGAGTGAGTGAGTGCGTGATAGATTGAATGAGTGAGTGCATGATGGATTGAATGAGTGAGTGATCGATTGAATGAGTGAGTGAGTGAGTGCGTGATAGATTGAATGAGTGAGCGAGTGAGTGCGTGATAGATTGAATGAGTGAGTGAGTGATCGATTGAATGAGTGAGTGCGTGATCGATTGAATGAGTGAGTGAATGAGAGATTGAATGAGTGAGTGAATGAGAGATTGAATGAGTGAGTGAGTGATAGATTGAATGACTGAGTGAGTGAGTGCGTGATAGATTGAATGACTGAGTGAGTGCGTGATAGATTGAATGAGTGAGTGAGTGCGTGATAGATTGAATGAGTGCGTGCGTAATAGATTGAATGAGTGAGTGAGTGTGTGATAGATTGAATGAGTGAGTGAGTGAGTGAGTGTGATAGATTGAATGAGTGAGTAAGTGCGTGATAGATTGAATGAGTGCGTGTTAGATTGAGAGAGTGAGTGAGTGCGTGATATATTGAATGAGAGTGAGTGAGTGCGTGATAGATTGAATGAGTGAGTGAGTGCGTGATAGATTGAATGAGTGAGTGAGTGCTCGATTGAATGAGTGAGTGATCGATTGAATGAGTGAGCGAGTGAGTGCATGATAGATTGAATGAGTGAGTGTGTGATAGATTGAATGAATGAGTGAGTGAGTGAGTGAGGGAGTGAATGAAGGATTGAATGAGTGAGTGCAGGATAGATTGAATGAGTGAGCGAGTGAGTGCGTGATAGATTGAATGAGTGAGCGAGTGAGTGCGTGATAGATTGAATGAGTGAGCGCGTGATAGATTGAATGAGTGAGCGCGTGATAGATTGAGTGAGCGAGTGAGTGCGTGATAGATTGAATGAGTGAGCGAGTGAGTGCGTAATAGATTGAATGAGTGAGCGAGTGAGTGCGTGCATGATAGATTGAATGAGTGAGTGAGTGTATGATGGATTGAATGAGTGAGTGCGTGATAGATTGAATGATTGAATGAGTGCATGCGTGATCGATGGAATGAGTGAGTGAGTGTGTGATAGATTGAATGAGTGAGTGAGTGTATGATGGATTGAATGAGTGAGTGCATGATAGATTGAATGAGTGAGATAGTGAATGATGGATTGAATGAGTGAGAGAGTGAATGATGGATTGAATGAGTGAGTGCGTGATGGATTGAATGAGTGAGTGTGTGATAGATTGAATGAGTGAGTGATAGATTGAATGAGAGAGTAAGAGTGATGTTTTGAATGAGTGCAGGATAGATTGAATGAATGAATGAGTGTGTGATAGATTGAATGAGTGAGGGAGTGAGGGAGTGAGTGAATGATGGATTGAATGAGTGAGTGAGTGATTGAATGAGTGCATGATAGATTGAATGAGTGAGTGAGTGCAGGATAGATTGAATGAGTGAGTGAGTGCGTGATAGATTGAATGAGTGAGTGAGTGCGTGATAGATTGAATGAGTGAGCGCGTGATAGATTGAATGAGTGAGCGAGTGAGTGCGTGATAGATTGAATGAGTGAGTGCGTGATAGATTGAATGAGAGAGTGAGTGAGTGCGTGATGGATTGAATGAGTGCGTGATCGATTGAATGAGTGAGTGCGTGATCGATTGAATGAGTGAGTGCAGGATAGATTGAGTGAGTGAGTGCGTGATAGATTGAATGAGTGAGTGCGTGATAGATTGAATGAGTGAGTGCGTGATAGATTGAATGAGTGTGTGAGTGAGAGATTGAATGGGTGAGTGAGTGAGAGATTGAATGAGTGAGTGAGTGTTAGATTGAATGAGGGAGTGCATGAGTGTATGATAGATTGAATGAGTGAGTGCATGATAGATTGAATGAGTGTGTGAGTGAGAGATTGAATGAGTGAGTGCATGATAGATTGAATGAGTGAGTGAGTGCATGATAGATTGAATGAGTGAGTGAGTGCGTGATAGATTGAATGATAGATTGAATGAGTGAGTGAGTGTATGATGGATTGAATGAGTGAGTGCGTGATAGATTGAATGAGTGAGTGAGTGATGGATTGAATGAGTGAGTGCATGATAGACTGAATGAGTGAGTGCAGGATAGATTGAATGAGTGAGTGAGTGATAGATTGAATGAATGAGTGAGTGAGTGAGTGAGGGAGTGAATGATGGATTGAATGATTGAGCGAGTGAGTGCGTGATAGATTGAATGAGTGAGCGAGTGAGTGTGTAATAGATTGAATGAGTGAGCGAGTGATAGATTGAATGAGTGAGTGCAGGATAGATTGAGTGAGTGAGTGCGTGATAGATTGAATGAGTGAGTGAGTGCGTGATAGATTGAATGAGTGAGTGAGTGCGTGGTAGATTGAATGAGTGAGCGAGTGAGTGTGTAATAGATTGAATGAGTGAGCGAGTGATAGATTGAATGAGTGAGCGAGTGAGTGCGTGCATGATAGATTGAATGAGTGCGTGAGTGGGTGAGTGCATGATAGATTGAATGAGTGAGTGCAGGATAGATTGAATGAGTGAGAGAGTGAATGATGGATTGAATGAGTGAGTGCGTGAATGATGGATTGAATGAGTGAGAGATTGAATGATGGATTGAATGAGTGAGTGAGTGTATGATGGATTGAATGAGTGAGTGCGTGATAGATTGAATGATTGAATGAGTGCATGCGTGATCGATGGAATGAGTGAGTGAGTGTGTGATAGATTGAATGAGTGAGTGAGTGTATGATGGATTGAATGAGTGAGTGCATGATAGATTGAATGAGTGAGATAGTGAATGATGGATTGAATGAGTGAGAGAGTGAATGATGGATTGAATGAGTGAGTGCGTGATAGATTGAATGAGTGAGTGCGTGATAGATTGAATGAGTGAGTGATAGATTGAATGAGAGAGTAAATGATGGATTGAATGAGTGCAGGATAGATTGAATGAATGAATGAGTGTGTGATAGATTGAATGAGTGAGGGAGTGAGGGAGTGAGTGAATGATGGATTGAATGAGTGAGTGAGTGATTGAATGAGTGCATGATAGATTGAATGAGTGAGTGAGTGCAGGATAGATTGAATGAGTGAGTGAGTGCGTGATAGATTGAATGAGTGAGTGAGTGCGTGATAGATTGAATGAGTGAGCGCGTGATAGATTGAATGAGTGAGCGAGTGAGTGAGTGATCGATTGAATGAGTAAGTGAGTGATAGATTGAATGAGAGAGTGAGTGAGTGATAGATTGAATGAGAGAGTGAGTGAGTGCGTGATCGATTGAATGAGTGAGTGAGTGATCGATTGAATGAGTGAGTGCGTGATGGATTGAATGAGTGAGTGCGTGATGGATTGAATGAGTGAGTGCGTGATGGATTGAATGAGTGAGCGAGTGAGTGCGTGATAGATTGAATGAGTGAGCGAGTGAGTGCGTGATAGATTGAATGAGTGAGTGAGTGATGGATTGAATGAGTGAGTGATCGATTGAATGAGTGAGTGAGTGATCGATTGAATGAGTAAGTGAGTGATAGATTGAATGAGTGAGAGAGTGAATGATGGATTGAATGAGTGAGAGAGTGAATGATGGATTGAATGAGTGAGTGCGTGATAGATTGAATGATTGAATGAGTGCATGCGTGATCGATGGAATGAGTGAGTGAGTGAATGATGGATTGAATGAGTGAGTGAGGGCATGATAGATTGAATGAGTGAGTGCGTGATAGATTGAATGAGTGAGTGAGTGATAGATTGAATGAGAGAGTAAATGATGGATTGAATGAGTGCAGGATAGATTGAATGAATGAGTGCGTGATAGATTGAATGAGTGAGGGAGTGAGTGAATGATGGATTGAATGAGTGAGTGAGTGATTGATTGAATGAGTGCATGATAGATTGAATGAGTGAGTGCGTGATAGATTGAATGAGTGAGCGAGTGAGTGCGTGATAGATTGAATGAGTGAGTGAGTGCGTGATAGATTGAATGAGTGAGCGCGTGATAGATTGAATGAGTGAGCGAGTGAGTGCGTGATAGATTGAATGAGTGAGTGCGTGATAGATTGAATGAGTGAGCGAGTGAGTGCGTGATAGATTGAATGAGTGAGCGAGTGAGTGTGTAATAGATTGAATGAGTGAGCGAGTGAGTGCGTGCATGATAGATTGAATGAGTGCGTGAGTGGGTGAGTGCATGATAGATTGAATGAGTGAGTGCAGGATAGATTGAGTGAGTGCGTGATAGATTGAATGAGTGAGTGAGTGTGTGATAGATTGAATGAGTGAGTGCGAGAGTGCGTGATGGATTGAATGAGTGAGCGAGGGAGTGCGTGATAGATTGAATGAGTGAGCGAGTGAGTGCGTGATAGATTGAATGAGTGAGCGAGTGAGTGCGTGCATGATAGATGAGTGCGTGAGTGGGTGAGTGCATGATAGATTGAATGAGTGAGTGCAGGATAGATTGAGTGAGTGCATGATAGATTGAATGAGTGAGTGAGTGCGTGATAGATTGAATGAGTGAGTGCATGATAGATTGAATGAGCGTGTGAGTGAGAGATTGAATGGGTGAGTGAGTGAGAGATTGAATGAGTGAGTGATTGAGCGAGTGCGTGATAGATTGAATGAGTGAGTGAGTGTATGATGGATTGAATGAGTGAGTGCGTGATAGATTGAATGAGTGAGAGAGTGAATGATGGATTGAATGAGTGCGTGATAGATTGAATGAGTGAGTGAGTGAATGACTGATGGATTGAATGAGTGAGTGAGTGATTGAATGAGTGAGTGCGTGATAGAGTGAATGAGTGAGTGAGTGTGTGAGAGTGAATGAGTGAGTGTGTGATAGAGTGAATGAGTGAGTGCGTGATAGATTGAATGAGTGAGTGATAGATTGAATGAGTGAGTGAGTGCGTGATAGATTGAATGAGTGAGCGCGTGATAGATTGAATGAGTGAGCGCGTGAGTGCGTAATAGATTGAATGAGTGAGTGAGTGCGTGATAGATTGAATGAGTGAGCGAGTGAGTGCGTAATAGATTGAATGAGTGAGCGAGTGAGTGCGTGCATGATAGATTGAATGAGTGAGTGCAGGATAGATTGAGTGAGTGAGTGCGTGATTGAATGAGTGAGTGAGTGCGTGATAGATTGAATGAGTGAGTGCATGATAGATTGAATGAGTGAGTGAATGAGTGTGTGATTGAGTGAGTGAGTGAGTGAGTGATAGATTGAATGAGTGAGAGTGAAAGAATGATGGATTGACTGAGTGAGTGAGTGATAGCTTGAATGAGTGAGTGAGTGCGTGATAGATTGAATGAGTGAGTGAATGACAGATTGAATGAGTGAGTGAGTGATTGAATGAGTGAGTGAGTGAGAGATTGAGTGAGTGAGTTATAGATTGAGTGACTGATAGATTCAATGAGTGAGTGCGTGATAGATTGAATGAGTGAGTTAGTCTGTGATAGATTGAATGAGTGGGTGAGTGCATGATAGATTGAATGAGTGGGTGAGTGCGTGATATATTGAATGAGTGAGTGAATGATAGATTGAATGATTGAGTGAGTGCGTGATGTATTGAATGAGTGAGTGCGTGATATATTGAATGAGTGAGTAAGTGATAGATTGAATGCGTGAGTGAGTGATAGATTGAATGCGTGAGTGAGTGATAGATTGAATGAGTGAGTAAGTGAATAATGGATTGAATGAGTGCGTGATAGATTGAATGAGTGAGTGAGTGAATGACTGATGGATTGAATGAGTGAGTGAGTGATTGAATGAGTGAGTGCGTGATAGAGTGAATGAGTGAGTGAGTGTGTGAGAGTGAATGAGTGAGTGTGTGATAGAGTGAATGAGTGAGTGAGTGCGTGTTAGATTGAATGAGTGAGTGCGTGTGTGATAGATTACAACAATTTTTTATTGATTCTCCTACACTTTTCAGAGTACAACAAGATATATCAATACAGAATCAACATTTTTTTTTACCCCGATAAC
>JAFFST010054857.1:44280-54823 GCA_022414735.1 Noturus placidus | reverse complement strand
CACACTTTTTCTGTTACAAACTGACACCGGCCCCCCATCAGAGAAGGGAAAAGTTATGTGGCCCTCACAGGAAAAAGTTTGGGGACCCCTGCTCTAAAGGTTAAAAAAAAAAAAAAAAAAGATTGTTAATACACGATAGAATAATGAGAGCGCTCTAAAGAGCTTGTGCTGAACCACTATTATATAGATATGAAACGCAGAGCATGACACACTTCTGTGTAAATGGCGCTTTTATCCAAAAACGCTTTACACTGTGTCTCAATCACCATGGGCGTAACGACACACTCTTTGGGGGGGTCGTGACCCCCCCAATGTTGAGGAAATACCAATCTGTCCTCCCCAATATATAGGAGAAAATATTTTCTATATGTTCCGTATTAAATTTCCCTGCCAACGGATCTGTCTTTTCTTCATCTATTCTAATTATTTTATTTATCTATTTATTTATTTATATTCATTTTCAATATATTCACGTTTGGTACGGAAAATATCCCCCCCCTCCAATTGTACACTTGGTTTGGCCCAGACTCAACGCAAGTTCGGTGATGTATTTGAGCAGTTTCCCCGTGCTGTGGGAGCTTCTGTCACTCAGAATTCAAACAGTAACTGTAATCCTAAACCTATGTTCTAAATATACAAAAATTCAGTATAAAATTTTGGAAGTTTGGCTGCGCGGGGGGTTAGCGCTTGGACCCCCCCAATGTCCATAATATGGTACGCCCTTGTCAATCACCCATTCACACTCACACACCAATGCTGGTAGAGCTGCCACACAAGGTGCTAGCTTGCCATCGGGGGCAACTTAGGGTTCAGTGTCTTGCCCAAGGACACTTCGGCATGGGATCACCCGGGCCGGGATTCGAACCACCAACCCTACGATTAGTGGATTAGTGGACGACCCGCCCTACCGACTGAGCCACAGCTGGCCATACCGATAAGAAGCGGTTTGAAGCAGTTCGAACAGGCTTTGTTTTAGGGTCTTCGAAGATGTGCAGACGAACCTTGAATAGAAGAACATGTTTGTGTCTGTAAGCAGATAAACATTCTGTACTGTTCTCAGTGACATCACATGACCTTCTTAGGCGTTATCCTCAGATGAACATGCACAGAACAGGAACACAATTATCACAAAGTAAAAACGAATAATTTCCCTCACACAGTAAATATACATTTTGTTTGTGAATTTTTGTGAAAGCCATCCTGTTAAGTTCTTTGGCTGATCCCAGTCACAGAAACATAATTCGGACCGTGCACTGACTGATTTCCTCTCGTCTGAGCTCGGGAAGAAGTCACACTGACGCCATCATTAGTTTAATAATAGAGAAAGCCTAGTGTGTGTATATATATACACACAGAAATAATGATGAAGAATGATGAATGTCAGTTGTAACAGGTCACGGATAAAATCAGAACATCTATTACGTATGTTCGAGTGAAATAAGGAACCACAAGACGTCTAGTCTACTAGATGATAAGAGAAGAAGAAGAACCGAAAGAGTGAGTGAAGATGAAAGGCAGAGAAACATATGGCCATCGCGATTATAAAGTGTTAGGTACCTTCAGTTTCTCCTATCACTATCAATCAATGAGCTATATCAATATAGCATATGGGTAAAAAAAAATAATATTTCTTAAAAACTAAATCCCTGAATATTAATGAACAAGTCATTTTATGGAACTGATTACTTAAATAAGTGTATGGCCATCACCAGTATTAAGTACCTACAAGTCCTGACACGATCAGTGAATAAGCTGTGTTAATATGGCATCTAATTAGGGATATCAGTTTACACCAATTCCCATGATCGACCGTAATTTAAATTTTATGATCAATTAATCGATTACATATTTACATATTCAGAAGCTAACCCTTTTCAGGATCCATTCTTGCTGGAATGTTGTAGTCCAGCTGAACGAAATTGATCAGCTCTTGAAAACCGTCGTCGACGAATTGGCGGCTGTGGCTGTGGCTCAGTCGGTAGAGCGGGTTGTCCATTAATCGTAGGGTTGGTGGTTCGAATCCCGGCCCGGGTGATCACATGCCGAAGTGTCCTTGGGCAAGACACTGAACCCTAAGTTGCCCCCGATGGCAAGCTAGCACCTTGCATGCAGCTCTGCTACTGTTTGTGTGTGAGTGTGTCTCATTAGTAAGTCGCTTTGGATAAAAGCGTCCGCTAAATGAATAAATGTAAATGTAAATTGATGCTTAGCATCCCTGCGGCTAATGTAATCAATATGGAATAAATGGCAAGGAGAAACTAAACTTGCTGTAATTTTGATATTGGCTATATACAGTAGTTGGTTAATTATATAAAGAAAGGTATGACGAGGAGAAAGCTAATCTTGCTGTAAGTTTGATTTCTTCCATTTATTTGAATGGAGAGAGAAAAGTATTTGCTGGGAAAAGCATGCATCTTCATCAGGATGAATTCAAACTGTTAGCACCGGAAAGAGTTGTAATGGTCTTATTCTAACTAACTTTTATCTTCGTTTGTATAGGTCTGACCATCTAATGAATTGAAACAGCTGACTGATTCCAGGAGAAGTGAGGAGGAAATAAGGTTTCAGTTGTCCATTGTGAGGTTAAGGAAAGTCATGCCAGTATGCTATTGGTCTTCACGGTAAGCAGTGGGGAAACCTAATTGACTATTTGCTTCGCTGCCAGTAGGGAAAATGATAAATTTGTAACTGCATTCATGCAGCAGAGAGAACCGAATAATGAAAGTATAAGAAATGATACCAAAGCTTATCTGCTATAAGTATAGGACGCAAAACCCAAACCCACAGGACCAGTGTTTCTTTTGCTATAGACTGAAGATCAAAAGACAAGTACGAGACAATAGATCTGAATTTCAGCTTTTAATTTTCCTGATCTACGATGGATATAAAGTCTTACTACCCTTTTAAGATGGTAGGTTTTTGTGAAGTATAAGAATGTGATTTAAGTTCAAATAAATCTTAAGGTAAATTCCTTTAAGCGTATACTTTGCTGAATCACCTTTTGATTTTATTAAACCTCAAACTTTTTTTTGGTTTAGAGTTGATCACTGTGGCACATCTTGACTTGAGCTTGATGCTAGCTTCTGAACATTTCAGCTACTCTGGTCTTCATGTTGGTTTATCCTTTTTAACAACAAATGCCGTCTTCACAGTCGAAACCTCGAGCTTAAATCAAGAGTAGACATTCAGAGCTATTCATTCTTCATTCCATCAGTTTAACGGGGCACCCCTGGGCAACAAGAAACACCGGTCAGTCACATGTTCTAGCATTTTGTGTTGGACCGTTGGGGGAAAGAAAATGGGTGGGTTAAATCAAATGGTGCTGTGTTCTGCCGTGGGCGGCTGTGGCTCAGTTGGTAGAGCGGGTTGTCCACTAATCCACTAACCGTGGGGTTGGCGGTTCGAATCCCGGCCCGGGTGATCCCATGCCGAAGTGTCCTTGGGCAAGACACTGAACCCTAAGTTGCCCCCAATGGCAAGCTGGCAGCTCTGCTACCATTGGTGTGTGAATGTGATCTCATTAGTAAGTCGCTTGTAAATGTAAAAATGATATTTCTGTAACGCTGCTTTGAGACAATGAACCATTGTAAAAAAGCGCTATACAAATTGATAATTATTATTAATTATTATTATTCTAAGTTGTTTAACACATCTTGATGTAAATATGAGGAAATGAACGCTGAAATTCTGATCTCAAGCCCAAATGTCTTCAATGTGTAGCAACAATACTAGAATTGGCCTTGCTGCTCCAATACCTTCTGTGTGAGAAGGCTATGTTGTGGTAAATGAAAATAAATATATGTTCGCAAAGCATTAAAACAAATGTGAACACAAGGAAAACTAATAAAATACTGCGTATATTTAAGTGATCCATAATAATGTAATCTTGGTCAATCTGTTCAGCAAAAAATTTAATAGGTCCTCTTTCATGTGCTCTTTTATCCAGGGGGAGGTTTATTGCATCACTTATGGTCCTGGGCTTGATTTCCACTGGCATTCTGAAACTGCCCATGTTCAACGCTAATTCTAAACCTGTCAGGAGGCTTGTGGATCCCCATCATCGAGAGGTAACGTTCCATGTTTCTTTATTTGTGACGTACAGCCTGAATGACAAAATCAGAGACTTGAAATAAACATTAGAAGTCGGAGTATGTATGTATACAAGCATGTAGCACTTGATGTGCAGAGAAACAGGTCGATCCTTTCGTATACAAAACGGAGCAAAATTACCTGCAGCTCATACATGAGGAGGAAGATGAGGGGGGATAAGTAAACGTGAAGAGTTAAACCAATTCAAACCAGAGCTGTTGTAATCTCTACTTTAGGATTATGTGGTGTAAGGAACATGAGGTTTTGAGAAAGGACACATGTGCTGTAAAGACCTTGAGTCACGCCCACCATTCTTATCCTGCAAGTCTCACTGCAGAGCAACAACCTCACCAGTTAGCCACATGATCACTGGTTGGTTGGTTGGTTGATTGAAGGATGCAGTTATTAGAAAAGGAGGACATGGACCCATTGATAGATGTTTGATAGACATTGACGTTCGATCAGACGGTTGAGAGGAGTTCAAACCCCAGAACTGCTACCCCACTGTTGGGTCCTTGAGCAAGGCCCTTAACACTCAACTGCTCAGATGTATAAATGAAATAATAATGCAAGTGGGTCTGGATAAGGGCGTCTGCCAAATGCCGTAGATGTAAAATGTAATCTGATGACCAGAGTTCAGGAAACAAATGATAAAAAAATAGGTGAGTAAGGACTGGTCACTGCTGTTTGGGACAGTCCCATTAGAAGTAGAAGCCCAATGACATTCAACCTCTCCAACATCCCAATAGTGAGTCAATTTAACAGAATCGCAGCACCTAGTTTGTTCTTGCCAGACATGCGCAACAGAGTGCAGCCATTCAACCTGTCTAATAACTTACCATGGAAGCCATCTTTTAACATGCAGTCCTTAACTGAATGTATTCCTATTATAAAATCATCAAATCATGGATGGACACCAACTTCCTTAACGTAAAACCCTTACAAAAATAAACGTTACTTACTTGTTGCCCTTAACTCTTATCTTTAACGGTTTATGATTCACAAATAATGGGAATCTAAGCATAACTTCAACACCAAGCAAAGAGTACTTAAAGCAGTGTGGAGCAAGAAGGAGGAATGTTCCAAGGCGCACACATTTACTTTGACCATGATTTTATTTATTTATTTGCTTTGCAATTAGTCATAAGGGATTTTCAATGCTTTGGAAATATTACGTTTATTGTCAGTAATGCAATCTTATAATTGCAGTTAAGGTATTAGTAGTTAAAGGACTGTTGTAGTAAAGAGCTGATGTCGGTAGACATGAAGAAGACGTCTATACTCATTTATGCAGTTATCCAATCAGCCAATCATTTGGCAGATACAGGTTACTACTCACTACTTCTATCTTTAGAGTTCTAGCTGCTACGAAGTTTATAGTAACGTTTTTTTTTTGTTTGTTTTTTTTTAGCATGTTCATTCTTTTGTCAGAAGTGTGTTAGCCCAAGAATGCAGACCATCTTTTGCAAGAAGGAAGATCGAGACGATGTATTCTAGTTCTGTGCCCGTGGCTGAGCCCTTCTTAGAAAACAACAGCAATTTAACAGAAAGAATATTTGAGTATCCGCCACCGTTTGGATTTCGCAATCTGCAACACAAGCTAAAAGATGTCCTGGATCTCATACCCATTACCTTGTCGGAGAATACCGGACGGCGTGATTGCCGTCGATGTGTTGTAATTGGCAATGGAGGCATACTTCAAGGACTGGAGCTGGGGTCTCTCCTGAACCAGTTCAATGTGATCATAAGGTAATGTCCGTTTGGTGTTGAATAACAGTTGTAAAGCTTGTGAAAGTTTCAGCATTTCTAGTGCACGTTATATAATATCAAGCTGCATTGGTCTGGAAACGCTGAGTTCATGTGAAACATTCTTTGCTTTTCCTGTTCAGACACTGACGGTGTACATTCAAAATTAGACATTGCTTCAAATCCCTTAAAAATCAAGTCATTTCAAATATAAAAGGCAAGAATACACAGCGCAAACACAGTGTCCTATATAGGTTCTTGTGCTCTAGATAGGATTTGCATTTGGATGCTGTCACATCTAATGTCTAATATATGTTCACCCTTTTGCAGGTTGAACAGTGGCCCAGTGAGAGACTTCAGTAGAGATGTGGGAAACCGCACTACTATCAGGATGAGTTATCCTGAAGGCAGCCCAAAGATATGGGAAGATGTGGACCCTCAGCTTCAGTTTGTAGCTGTTATTTACAAAGCTGTTGATTTCAACTGGCTTCATGCTATGCTCTCAGGAACAACAGTAGTGAGTAGTCTGAGATCTTGTGTGAATGTTTTGTACTGTTTCTTTTGAAGGAGTCGTTAGAAATGAAAATGCCTTTCTGATACTGTCATTGTCAGGCCTGTTATTGGTCAGTCGTCACTTTATTTAATTTATTTTATTTTATTCATTTAGTAGACTTACAAGTGCAGTATGGTGTATAGGTGCAATATGGTACTAGCACCATGCAAGGTGCTAGCTTGCCATCGGGGGCAATTTAGGGTTCAGTGTCTTGCCCAAGGACACTTCGGCATGGGATCACCCGGGCCGGGATTCCAACCACCAACCCTACGATTAGTGGATTAGTAGACAACCCGCTCTACCGACTGAGCCACAGCCGCCCAGCTTGGCAGCACAAGACAATCCAGGCCCTGAAGTCCAGGGCCACAAGAAGATTCCAGACAAATCCTCCTCCACATTTTTCATGTATTTATCACCATTTATTCAGTTTTCACCCCATATTGATTATCATTCATTTATTAATAGGTTCAAAGGCTGGCATTAGGTTCATGAGGGAGAGAAAGGAATTGGAATCATCTGATGGATTAGGATTAGTCCATTTTCATTTCGGTACAATTCGAACAGGATTTCATATACACCGATCAGCCATAAAATTAAAACCACCTGCCTAACATTGTGTTGGTCCTCCTTCTTCTACACCATGTGCCAGTCCTGTAAATTTCAACGTGTGGCCTTCATGGATCGGACTTGTTTGTCCAGCACATTCCACAGCTGCTCGATCAGATTGAGATCTTGAGAATTTGGAGCCCAATTCAAATGCAAGTGGAGCAAATGGTGGGGGAATAAATAAATAAATTTCCCACCCAGTGGCAAGGCTAGAAATTGAGCAGCGTGTTACTATAGCGACAGGAAATATAACCACATATTTCAGTAAGTTTGCCAGTCTATAAACTTAACTTGAGTGCAACAGACGGACAGTCAGCACTCAGTGAGTAGTGCTTAAAATTACATAATTAAATCCAACAGCCGAACACATCACACCTAACAGGAGATGAAACGACTGGTTGCAGAAAATAGGCTGTTAAAATTAGAGATCGATATATACTTCTATAGAACTACTACTTTGTTCTGCAAGTACAGGAAACTAGGCCTGCACTAATTCCTCGAATAAAAGAAAATGTGATCAAGATCATTTTGTTAGGCTGTTTTTTTTTTTCCTGGTTAAAAATAACTTGGTTTTAGAGTTGCACCATGCATTCTTCGAGGGGGAAAAACTGCAGTTCTCTTCTTCAACTCTAGGATCAGTCCGATCTCCAATCTGACCACCCGTTCCAGTGTTAACAAAAACTGAAATCCAGTTATACGTGTTACAGTTCATTTGCAAGTGTAATGCATGTCGTAACCTAATCTGTTTCATTTTCAAGCAGTACCGCATATTTTTGCACATTTGTTATGAACACACCTCACCTTTACCCCCCAATACTTCCAATGCCTTGTCTTAGAACAGGGTTTGGTGGGTCAAAGCCTGTTAACTAGAACAAAATATTACACTAAATTACCTAGCAAAATAATAAACATTCTGTATGTAAAGAGTGTAGTTTGCAGCTATGGGTAATGAGGAATCCCTGGAAAACATTGATTGGTTGTTTTGTTTTTGTTTTTTCAGTCACTCTGGGACAAGCTGTTTTTCTGGCAGAAGGTACCCGGTAGCATTCCAGTTGATCGATCAAAGTTCCGTATACTAAATCCTGCAATCATCAGGGAGGCAGCCTTGGATCTGCTCCACTACCCAAAGCCTAAGCCTCGACAATGGGGTTGGGATCAGGTAAATGTCCATTCTACTTGGTCTACAGGTGGGGGTTGTGCTTACAGCCCAACACCGTGCAGGACATTTGGTATTTGCCAGAGAACACCAAGAACGCCATTGCCAGAGAACGCCACTGGCGCCCTGTGCTCTTCACAGATGAAAGCAGGTTCAGACTGAGCACATGTGACAGACGTGACAGAGTTTGGAGACGGCGTGGAGAACGTTCTGCTTTCATCTGTGAAGAGCACAGGGCGCCAGTGGCGAATTTGCCAATCTTGGTGTTCTCTGGCAAATGCCGAACGGCCTGCACGGCTGTAAGCACAACCCTCACCTGTGGACGTCGGGCCTTCATACCACCCTCATGGAGTCTGTTTCTGACCGTTTGAGCAGAAACATGCACATTTGCTGGCCTGCTGGAGGTCATTTTGCAGGGCTCTGGCAGTGCTCCTCCTTGCACAAAGGCGGAGGTAGCGGTCCTGTTGCTGGGTTGTTGCCCTCCTACGGCCTCCTCCATGTCTCCAGATGTACTGGCCTGTCTCCTGGTAGCGCCTCCATGCTCTGGACACTATGCTGACAGACACAGCAAACCTTCTTGCCACAGCTGTGCCATCCTGGATGAGCTGCACTACCTGAGCCACTTGTGTGGTTTGTAGACTCCGTCTATTGCTACCACTAGCGTGAAAGCACCGCCAGCATTCAAAAATGACCAAAACATCAGCCAGGAAGCATAGGAACTGAGAAGTGGTCTGTGGTCACCACCTGCAGAACCACTCCTTTATTGGGGGTGTCTTGCTAATTGCCTATAATTTCCACGTGTTGTCTATTCCATTTGCACAACAGCATGTGAAATTGATTGTCAATCAGTGTTGCTTCCTAAGTAGACAGTTTTATTTCACAGGAGTGTAATTGACTTGGAATTACATTGTGTTGTTTAAGTGTTCCCTTTATTTTTTTGAGCAGTGTATATGAAACTCTGGGTGTAGTAAGAAACTGAGAATGCAATTTCAGGCACTTTCTAGGCATATGGACCAACATGGCTCAGTTGAGAAATCTGTTAAAGGACGCAAGCATCAACACTGCATGGACTCGGAGCCCTCTTTTAAGATCAGTGACTAAAGACGGGTATTCCTTCTTGTCAAAATAACCATGGGCTAGACATGAGGGGGGAGGGGGCGAATGTAACGTTAATGGTGAAAAACCGGAACTGACGTTAGCCTAGCCTACTTCCTGGGTGTGCAAATATCAGCAGATAATTGACGTTCTTAAGAACAAACCAAGCTATGGTATGAAGCCTTCTATACTAAGCTAAGGTCACCTACTATTTAGTTATCTCGTTACTTACTGTCTGAATAAAAGCTCGTATGTTCTGCTGCACTTTTCTACACTTGTCTGCTGTCTCCATTTCTTACAGACTGAGCTGCTAAACTATATCAACAAACTCGTGTTGAGTCTGGACGTAACCAAGTGTACAACTGGAGGGGGCGCACACCTATTTTCCTTAACAAACGGAAATATATTAAAAAGGAATAGACATAAATAAATAGAATACATGAAAAATAGATCCGTTGGCAGGGTTCATTAAAGGGGGACATACAGAAAATATAACCTCTCTGCTCTAGGGGGCGCTGTATCATAGATGACTTTGCGCTCTGACCCCAAATGCCTAACATGCTGGGGTATGCGAAGAAAAAGATTTCACTGTGCTGAAATGTATATGTGATCAAAAAAGACTCCTCATTATTACTTGTAAGTGAAGTAACACAAAAGCTGGTCCTGTAACAGCTGAGCAGCCAATTGTCTTTATAATGGTTATTATGTCATTCGAACTCCAATACGTTGTGGTAAATTAACAATAAATTTGTCGCTGTCTAAACATTTATGGACCCGCCTGTACTGTTTTTGATTTGATATGGTGGTGGGCTTATTCCTAATGAACTTTGCTACTGTATTCAGCAATAAGAGCCTTTCTGTAGATACGAAATCTTTCCATCCATTCAATTTTAATTTGTATTTAAATATGGGCACGTTATGTAACGTGTCACGGAATATTCATTTTAAACATTCAATCAGCTCATTTGATTTCTGTGTGTTCGGGTGGCAAACCAATCAATCAGAGTCAAAAAATCTGAGTGACTTTCAATAAATTTGTGTGCACTGGCTGACATGATTGTCCAAATGTCCGTATTAAATCAAGAATTCGTCCGCCATGACTGGTTCCTATTCTTTTCTGATGAACCCCTTCTGAGTTTACAATGGACACAAATGCTGCCATCAGAGGATCTAGTGGATTATCAGAATACAGTGGTGTGAAAAAGTGTTTGCCCCCTTCCTCATTTCCTGTTCCTTTGCATGTTTGTCACACTTAAGTGTTTCGGAACATCAAACCAATTTAAACAATAGTCAAGGAC
>JAFFST010054857.1:30315-43127 GCA_022414735.1 Noturus placidus | reverse complement strand
GTGTTGTCCTTGACTATTGTTTAAATTGGTTTGATGTTCCGAAATACTTAAGTGTGACAAACATGCAAAGGAACAGGAAATGAGGAAGGGGGCAAACACTTTTTCACACCACTGTAAATATTGAAGCTTTTTACAATCAAACGACCAGGTTCAAAAGGAAGCCTCCAAATTCCTCTAGAGCTTCAGAGTATGGATTAATGGAAACAAATGTCTAGACTTATTTCTTGCAGCTACGTTCATTATGTTAATTTCTTATGTTATATAATCTATATATTCTATGTTAACTATAATTATTATAACTTCAAGAGAGATACGAAATGAGATAAATTCGTATCCAGTAACCCGTAGGGTATCATTATAAATAAGTGCTCGACTCTTCTACCAATTAATTGAGGATGGCGGGTATACTGTATAATTGTATCCGGGAGGGTTAGCTTCATTTAAAACTCCATACTCATTTGGTCTAATCCAAATTTCTGTTCAATGAAGCACATGAAATGCCTGATCGGTTGTATATCATTTCATGTACAGTATAAGAAAGTGTTGCCTAGGCATTTATTATAATCTAAAATTTTACATTTTAAAACTAAAACTGCCAAATCTTGAATGTCCAGTCAAATTTGCCAATCATAAGTGGAAAGAAACAATTGACCGGCAGAAAACATTGTGATTTCCTCTTACGTTTACGATGGAAATTGATTTTCGTGTACTAATAAAGTCCTTATTTTTTTCTTCTTTACTGTCTAGAATGTTCCTACCTTGGGGTTATCTGCTGTTAACCTGGCGACCTACTTGTGTGATGAAGTCAGCCTAGCAGGCTTTGGCTACAACCTTAGGCAGAAGGAGTCATCACTGCATTACTATGACAACCTACCTATGACTGCTATGCTAAAGCAACCCATGCACAATGTGGACCACGAGACACTTTTTCTCCAGAGATTGGTTGCCGCTGGCGGCATTCTGGACCTTACAGGAGGAGTATATTGCAGTTTCTGTTCAACGTAAAGCCATTTTGCACTAATTCTGGGATATTTTGACAGCCCATAAACAAAATACCGTACTTTTTGATTGTAATTAATACATGTTTTATTAAACTTGTATTTATTTTGTGTCGTTAAAAGCATTTTGTTTCCGTTTTGGAAACAGCGTGAAGAGTGTATTTTAATGGTTGTGTATTTTTAATAATGAACATGTACTTTTATTTACATATTTTACGCAGAATTGTTCACTCACTATCCACTTTGATAGGAAAGTGTACCTGTATGTCTGCTCATTCATGCAGTTATCCAATGTGCCAGCAGAACAATTCCTCAAATCCTGCACAAACAAGTCAAGAGCTTCAGGTAATGTTCACGTCAAACATCAGAACGGCGTAAAAGTGTGATCTCTGTTACCTTTACTGTGGCATGTTTGCTGGTACCAGATGGGCTGGTTTGAGTATTAGTATTTAGTACCAAAATTGGACAGTTGATGACTGGAAAAAGACTGCTCTCCTCAAAATTTTCCCAAACGTGTGTGTGGAGTCTGCATGTTCTCCCCGTGCGTCGGGGTTTCCTCCGGGTACTCCGGTTTCCTCCCCCAGTCCAAAGACATGCATGGTAGGCTGATTGGCGTGTCTAAAGTGTCCGTAGTGTATGAATGTGAGTGTGTATGTGATTGTGCCCTGTGATGGACTGGCACTCTGTCCAGGGTGTACCCCGCCTTGTGCCCCATGCCTCCTGGGATAGACTCCAGGTTCCCCGTGACCCTGAAAAGGAGTAAGCGGTTGAAGATGAATGGATGGATGGATACAAGAAATCTAAATGTTAATATCGAGCTCATCCATATCCAGTTTTTTGCCACTTTTGTTCATTTTTTGCACTTTCATATTGGTTGTAAATAGTTATTTTTAGCCTGCTAAAATCCAATCCCCTGTCCATATCACAGGAGGTAGAAACGGCACCTTCTGGGCTCTGGTTCTGATTTCACCAAGTTTCAAACTCTTTATTTGTGAAATAGCACAAATAGCTAAGATTTTCATGCTTTTCTAATTTCTTAGTTCATTTTATGCCATTTGGGTATATTTCATTAGCAGTTTGTTTCAACTGGACAGGTTCTATTTGTCTAATAAACACAGCTTCATGATTTCTTAACATATGCTTTATCCTATGCTTTCACTTTACTTTAAGTCATCAATTATGCATTGATAAAGGTTAGTCATTGTATTATAACTCACTGCTTTACCAATAAGTCATTATAACTATAATATAGTAACAATAAAAATGCAGACTGCCTTTTTTTTATACAAATTCTTTAATGGAACCATAAGACTTGACTAATGAATACTTATAAATTGCTGTCTAATGTGTTATAAGCATTGAAAAAGTACGTGTATTACTTGTAAGTAATTATAACAATAGTGTAAACGTAGCTATAACTGTTACAATGAAGTATAGGTGTTTGTATTGTTTTAAGTGTGTTTATAGAGGAGTAATACATGCTTATAAATAATTATAAATGGTGCAATAATTCATTATAAGCATGGGCTTCATAGACAGTGTTACCTTTAATGTTTTAAATAAAAAATAATCAAAAAAACAATCAGCGTTGTTGGATCTGCAGTGTCATTATATAATTATCCTCTGCTCATCTTTCTATCGATCAACCCATTCCTCCGTCTGTCTGTCTGTCTGTCTGTCTGTCTGTCTGTCTGTCTGTCTGTCTAATTTACAGTGTCCTCCACTAACACTGGCACCCTTGGTAAATATGAGTGAAGGCGGCTGTGGGAAAACATTTTATTGACTTATTTATTTTTGGAGGGGGCGCACGGTGGCTTAGTGGTTAGCACGTCCGCCTCACACCTCCAGGGTCCGGGGTTCGAGTCCCGCTAGGGCCATGTGTGTGCGGAGTTTGCATGTTCTCCCCGTGTGTCGGGGGTTTCCTCCAGGTACTCCGGTTTCCTCCCCAAGTCCAAAGACATGCATCGTAGGCTGATTGGCGTGTCTAAAGTGTCCGTAGTGTATGAATGTGTGTGTGAGTGTGTATGTGATTGTGCCCTGCGATGGACTGGCACCCTGGACAGGGTGTACCCCGCCTTGTGCCCGATGCTCCCTGGGATAGGCTCCAGGTTCCCCGTGACCCTGAAAAGGAGTAAGCGGTTGAAGATGGATGGATTTATTTCACAATACAAGAGATCTGAGACCGTTCCTCCATACAGAATCTCTCCAGGTCCGGGGTTAACTTGTAATCTGGGTAGGAAAACATAATGGCAACTACAGCTGCATCTCAAAAAATTAGAATATCATGGAGAAGTGTTGTTTGTTTTTTTCATGATTTAATTCCAAAAGTGAAACTTTCATATATTCTAGATTCCTTACACATAAAGTGAAATATTCCGAGCCTTGTTTTTGTTTTAATCTCGATGATTACGGATAACAGAAATCAAAAATCCAGTATCTTAAAATATTCGAATAAAGAATTTATAATACAGAAATGTCGACCTGATGAAAAGTATGTTAATTTATGCGCTGATACTCGGTCTGGGTTTTAATCTTTTTGTACTGGATCGATGCGGCGTGGCATGGAGGCGATCAGACTGTGGTACTGCTGAGATGTTCTGGAAGCCCAGGTTGCTTTGATAATGGCCTTCAGCTCGTCTGTATCGTTGGGTCTGGTGTCTCTCGTAGATTCTCTATGGGGTTCGGGTCAAGCGAGTCAGCTGAACAATCAAGCACAGTAATACCACGGTCAGTAAACCAGTTACTAGAAGTTTTGGCGCTGTGGGCAGGTTCAGAGTCCTGCTGGAAAAGGAAATCTCCATAAAGCTCATCAGCAGATGGAAGCATGAAGTTCTCTAAAATCTCCTGCTAGACGCTGCATCGACTCTCGACTTGAGAAAACACACTGGACCGAAACCAGCAGATGACACGGCACCTCAAATCATCACTGACATCATCTGAAAAGATTACTTTGGACCACTGATCAACGGTCCAGTTCTTTACCTCCTCAGCCCAGGTAATACGCCTCCGACATTGTCTCACAATTTTATTAAGAGTGTTACATTCTGTTAGTGTTTTAATCGCAAGATATTTAAAACAAAAATACTGAGAAGACATTGTTACAGTAGCATGTAAATTGTTTGTTTATCCCATAATAGCCACACGATACAATTTAACTAACATTCATGATGTCTAACCCCACCCCCAAGAACAGTATTTCCAGGAATCCCCTTTGTAAATTCCCAAGGGATTCCTGGGAAAACTGGACCCCGGGGACAGGGAAGAAAGCGTGTGTGTTCGACAAAAGGAAACCACAAAGAGGTAAATACTATCTATAAAACGTTTTACATTTATTCATTTGACAAATGATTTTATCCAAGCGAATTACTGAACCAAACGGATTAAAGTTATGGGCAGTGTAAATGACTCGGTGTAAAAGAATCGCAACCTTCTGACTAGTAGCTCAGGTATTTAAACTAAAATTAAAATCTGACTAATAAAACGTTCATAACAAATGCTGATGTGTGTTTACAGTAGCAGTGTCTCTCTTCCCGTGCTACAGTGCTTCATCTCAGACTCCCAATTGACCAGAGATGCAGCACTGCACCTTGGGCCTGAGGACTTTACTCTCATTTGTACTTGTAGGATATTACAAGCTGTGATGGGCCCCTGAGCTTTGTACGTTAAAAGGCATTAACATAATAAAAGTTAAATACTTATCAGCTCCACTGGTACAACCAAAGTAAACTTGTGAGTTGTATTTCACTGGATCACGGGGTGGGGACGCCATATGTAAGGTCTTCATTTTCCCAGTACTTGGCATGCATTATGTTGAAACAGCAAGGCTCCATCACCAGCACCACTGAAACGAAACATAAATTGATTTGTCTTATTTATAGTCGGGTTTAAAGTCAAATTTGTAGTTGAATACCACCTTCTTGCCACTTTTAAGTCAGTCCTAACGTAATGTAAAGTTCAGCTCGTTAATTCTAGCTATTAGTTTTGTGTGTGTGAGAGAGAGTGAGCGAGAGAGTGAGAGAGAGAGAGAGAGAGAGAGACAGTGAGAGAGAGAGAGAGAGAGAGAGAATGATGGTGAAAGACAAACAGTGAGTCGGACATGCCACACTCATGGTTGGTATATGGAATACCATGGGAACAGGTTGCAGCATATTATTCCATCATCTTGACTTGTCACTGAGTGCACCAGTCCACAAGAAAACATTTGCCATACCTGCATTTGAGAAGAACTCGTTATGATTTTATGACATCACTTGACATTTAAATAAATAAATAAAAATTTAAAAAGCATTGTAAATACTCTAGGTTTGATTATATGGGTAACATATCTCCCCTAATAGAAATTAGAAAGTAGTAATATTTCCCCAAAGAGCAGAAAATTCAATAAGAAAGAAAACACAAAACATTCCTGGGCTATTCTTGAGCTTTCTCCAAGACACAGGAGGTTTTGATTGCCCCAGCTACCTCATCTGGAGTCTCCTTGAGCCCATATAAGGAATTCTGAAGGAATCTTATTTTGGGATAATGGAAAATGTAGCTGTGGTTGTGATAAACACTCTTTCAACCTCTTATGGCGAGTGATTGTGGAAGCAGATAGTTTGTCACTGCTAAGCGGAGCTGGCCCTCCCCTTCGGTCTTCTTGTGCTGACTGCATACATTCCCTTTTCTAGTCACAGTCTGCTGCAGTATGACATAAAAGGCAAAATGAAGCGAAGGTGATGGAGAAGCCAAGGAATGAAGTCATGACCGTTGCCAAAGGGGTAAATATTATAGAATCGCATTACTGAATAACATTTACACCTGAAGTTTCATATGTGACTTGACCAGAAGTATAAACAAACCTTGGCTCACATGCAGCTGCAAAGATTCTGATTTTCTATCCGAAACTCTGGCCATGTCCGTGACGTCTTTTTCAACATAGCATGAGTTTCATGAATATATGAAGATGTTGGATGACATCATAAAATCTTATTATTATTATTATTATTATTATTATTATACTTAAGCCCTGTTATATACATAACATCCTGTTATCAAACTCCCACTCCTACAGGGAGTATATTCTTGGGATATTTTATGCAAGAATGTTGTGTAAAACCAAGATACTACATAACAGCTTATACCGAACACGTATTTTACTTCATCAATATATCATAGTGGTCATTTAGATTATATTCCATTACTTAATTATATACAATTGTGGTGAAAATAAGATGTCTTCTGGTTGCTAGTAGTGCACAAAGACGACTGAATTTCAGCTAATGATATACAGACGTTGTATAGAGACAGCTACTGTACATATAAAGAATTTGATTGGAAGTGTGTGTGTGTGTGTGTTTGTGTGTGAGAGAGAGAGAGAGAGAGAGAGAGAGAGAGAGAGAGAGAGAATGTAAATAAGATTTACTGCTCTTCAAGTCTCAGACTTGGCTTGGTGCAAAGTGCTCACCTCCACCAACATGGGAGAAACAGTGTTTACATAGTCACAGACACTGTGATGATAATGTAGAGCAAATCCGCTTGCACATGCAAACATTTCCTTTTAAGGTCATTTTTTCATTTCTCCTCATCTCTTCAAATAATCGCAAGGAGAAGCACAAGGGGTACGGGGCAGTGGGCTATCTTTTGTTAGTTATAAAACTTTCCCTGCTCTATCACCTCCAAGCGGATAATACAGTATGGACTTTAGTGATACAGCTCCATTAACTGTTTTCTGATCTTATTCATATTATGTACCTTGATGTCTGTTTCTGTGTGATTTTTAAGCTGTCTTTAGGCCCAGAGGGGGAAAAAAGCCCCTATTTCCTTTCTTACGCACCCGCTCTCAGGTTTTTAAAAGCTCTGTTTCAGTTATGTATTAATGCTAGTGACCACATCCGTCTCGTTTTCAGGTAAAATCACAATTTCAAGGCTTTATCCGTTACTTCTTTTTCTTTTTAATCGGTCTACATTAAACATCAAATAAAAGACCTGTTGTTTGAGAAACCATTCTCTAAAAAATTCTAAATGACACGTGTATTTATTTATTTATTATTTATTTATTTATTTTAAACATTCCTTAAATGGAAGTAATCCGGATTTGCAGTGACGGGATGTGTGGAAACATTCCAAAACACACACACGGTACTTAATCCTAGCTTCTGAGTATGAGAACACCCATAAGCCATTTTGATTTAATTTTGGGATGGTGTTATTTAAAGATGTTGGGCAATCCCAAATCCCAAATGAACACCCCCAGTCCCTTTTCTGTTCATGTGAAAGTGACCCTGGGATCAGGGATTTGAAGGGGCTTGAGAAGGGGGGGCAAGTGACAGTAAGGGAAAACGGAGGCTTTTGGGTCATGTGAAAGCACTTGGCGCTGATGGATCCCAGACTTCTAGGAAAATAATGTGCTTCCTCTCTCTCCTTCATAGTTTCCAGTTCATGAACTTCCTCCGCCTCACTGTCTAATCTATTAATCTGTCAAATATACACACACGCTCATTCGGCAATACATATTGTATCACTAATATATAAGGAGGAACTCGGTCACTACATTATTTAGCTGTCATTTGACAGCATCCACTTAAAGAAGCAAATAAGTGATAAAGTTTCCATATATACTGTACATTTTTATCATGTTTTGCTCTGCACAGTTGACCGCTGACATTGTGATCATCTATCTAGTCCTCCTCAATCTCTGTTTTACTTTCTGAAACTGGACTGGATGAGATAGAATGGAGACGCCTATACAACTTTGATCGTTAGTAGTAAGTTCTTCGTTGTAAAAGCAAAATATTTTATTTATACTATTTATTTATATGACGTCTTTTTCTCTTTGATTTCTTTAAGAAACAAATCTACTTCAATTTAGAACTGTCTGCTCAATACACTATTATAACCGGCTTTGATATATTTGCTTGTATGAATTAGTGTTAAACATACACTGATCGGCTAATGATCCATAACCTGCAGAACAGACGTTTAGGTGTTAAATCACAGATTTAAGCATATTATTGGTTTTTTTAGTGATTTTTGTAAGCTTGATATACCTGATATGGTTCACATAATGGCGGGGGGCGTAATTGGACAAATTCAAACTTAAGATACTAATTTAAAATATACATTTACAACCGTAAATCATGCTTGGTTAAAAACAAAACAGCAACAAACAAACAAGCAAAAGTTCTATCAATGTGATGTGCATGAGGAGAACTTACCTTCGATTGTTTCGTGGCAGAATTTATAAAAGGTCGGTCTTCGACACAAAGCCGAGGCAGAAAGGTGCTACTGCCTGGACATGTGTGATATGAGTTGGAGATATGTGATAGAGCAGCTGTTTACTTCAAATGGACCCTACTGTCTCTACAGAGGGAGTTTCCTCAAGAAAACCTCTCTCTTGAAGGATGCATCACTTGGGGAGCAAAAACTTTTCTTTTACCTTATATGAGGCAAGAGGCAGGCATACATTAAAAGCATGTAAAAAAAAAAAAAAAAAAGGAAATCCTCCAGATGACTGTGATTGGCTCCATATGTGTGAGTCTCTATGACCCCAGGCAGTGACCAACAGTGTGGGAGTAGGAGAGGATCTGGAGAGTGCTGCTGCTGGGGAGGAGCACACAAGCAGGAGGTGGGTCTGTTTCTTCCAGCTATGGACGGCACAATTGACAATTTTCATATTTCTTCTAAATTTGGAGATTTCTGCCTATGCTAGAGTCTTGGCAGTCCTGACCACGAGCACACGTGGAAAACATTAAGAGTTCTCATTGCCATTTCAGTATAGAAACATACACTGTAAAATAATTCCAACGCACTGGCAGCAGTTTTCACCAGCAAACTAGTGTTCATTTACTGTGTATGAATATTACAGCAAATTGCTGTCATTCAAATATGACCCATTATGGCTTTTCTGAAATTTACAGTCGTTTATTGAGTACTTATTTTCCACTTCTATCAAATGAAATTAGACACCTATTACTGAGTTTCAAGAATAGCTTAACCCCTTAACAATGTTTGGCATTACTGTAGAATGCAGAACATCTTTACCCTTGTGTTTTTCATTGTAAGGACATGAACTAAGGCTCGTGATCAGACGAGGACGGAGGCGGTTAAATTCACACCATCTTTAATAGGCTTCTAGAAAGGTCCTCCAGTAGTTCTTGTCTATACGATAGAGAACTTGTTCTCTATACAATCCTTTACAAAGATCATGTGTAGTACAGCATGTGTTTACAAACATGACGGCGTATACACAATTTTCAATAAAGGACGCAAAAGTGTCCAGAGCATTTGCATTTTTATCAGCTAGGAATAGTCATGAAGTCCATCCATCCATCTTCAACCGCTTACTCCTTTTCAGGGTCACGGGGAACCTGGAGCCTATCCCAGGAGGCATCGGGCACAGGGCGGGGTACACCCTGGACAGGGTGCCAGTCCATCGCAGGGCACAATCACATACACACTCACATTCACACACTACGGACACTTTTAGACACACCAATCAACCTACCATGCATTGTCTTTGGCCTGGGGGAGGAAACCGGAGTACCCGGAGGAAACCCCAACACACGGGGAGAACATGCAAACTCCGCACACACATGGACTCGACGGGACTCGAACCCTGGAGGTGTGAGGCGAACGTGCTAACCACTAAGCCACCGTGCGCCCCCTAGTCATGAAGTCTTTCAACAAATTGTTTTTACATCAAACTTTCAGACACTGGTGATGATGCTTTGACACGGTCCTCAAATAAAAAAAAGTCTTTGTCTAAATCTTTATATGTAAAATAGTACAGCCAAAACTGTCAAATAAATCTAATTTTGGCCGGATGTCCAAAAGTATTGGGACGCTACCTGGCCCCAAAAGTATTGAGATGCAGTCTCGCAACCACCCAGAACACCCTAGCAGCCGCCTGGACTGTAGACTGTACATTTAGTACCAAATACTACGCTGTCGCTGAAATGGACAGTAGGGACCAAACACTGCATACTATCCATCTGTATGATATTCTATAAGGGCACTGACAGTGATAAGACACTGTGAAATTCTGGCCGGACTGTTACGTCAGATTAGTGGAGTGGCAAAACACCTCCTGTACTTGGCTCTCTGGTAAAGATGATTGAAAAGATGGAATAGCGCCACCTAATGTTCGCAAGATATGGAAAAAAAAGCACATTTTTGCTTAGAACCTCTGAATGGTTTGTCATAATATCCTGTAACCCGTCCCTTTTCATTCTTTGGGCCATAATGTGGTGACTGCTTTGAAAATTTCCTATATTTGGTGTCAGACATTTAAAAAACACATGCATGGTAGACTGATTGGCGTGTCTAAAGTGTCCGTTGTGTGTGAGTGTGTATGTGATTGTGCCCTGTGATGGACTGGCACTCTGTCCAGGGTGTACCCCGCCTCGTGCCCGATGCTCCCTGGGATAGGCTCCAGGTTACCCGTGACCCTGAAAAGGAGGAGTAAGCGGTTGAAGATGGATGGATGGATGGATGGATGTAGAAATTCGATATGAATCATCTGCATCATGCCCTCAAGACTCTCAGAACGTTTCAAGACAGTGCCAACTTGTGGCCAAAGATTATAACGATTTATTTTTTAAAATCCTAATAACTTTTGATTTGCCTATTGTCATGAGACTGATCTTTCTATCTAGAGTCTTTGTGTTATGCGGAGAACAACGACAGCAATTATGACAGGGTTGGCCAAACTTCCTGTCTGCCATTTTGAAATGCATTCAAACTCTACTTTTACAATCTCTTCCTAGACCATTCGTCTGATTTTCATGTAACTCGAAAGCACTTTTATATTCAAGACAGGGCTGGCAAAATGTTTATCAAAAATGTGAGGCAATATCTGGGCAACACATTTGTAACTATACTTGGTATGGGTCATCAAAACTGTAACCTGAGGGTCCTTGCTCAGGTTCGTGACAGCGACACCTACGGGTCAGAAACTAATATTTTTAAAAAATATATATTTCTTTAAACGAGAATGTATTTTTGTGATGCTTTTTTCATAATGAAATGAAACTTTATACGTGACCTTTGTTCTAAACCCCATTGCTGCTATTGCGTGAGCAATATGAGTAAAGATGCAGGACAAAGTAATATAATACTGTTATTCTCTAAAATGGAGTTTGCTGCCATGTTGTAGGGGTGTGTAGTACAGTTTATTTTTCCCCTTTAGTGCGTTCAGAAATGAATCAGATCAGTTATTTTTATTTATTTATTTATTTATTTATTTATTTATTTTAGAACTGCTTTGGTATATTTGGTTAGATCAAAAACATACAAAGATGTATGTCCAGAGAAAACAGAGGAAATGTTTTATCATTAGTCCACTAGTCCACTAGGTGGTGCTGTAAGTGTAAGAACTGAGTCTGTGTGTATGGAAGAGTGTGTGACGTTCCTAGCAATATATCCATCCATCCATCCATCTTCTAAAGTGTCCATAGTGTATGAATGTGTGTGTGAGCCTGTGAGCAAGTGAGAGTGTGTGTGATTGTGCCCTGTGATGGACTGGCACCCTGTCCAGGGTGTACCCCGCCTTGTGCCCGATGCCTCCTGGGATAGGCTCCAGGTTCCCTGTGACCCTAGCAATATAGTTAGGTATAAAAACAATGACTTCTTCCTTAATGTCCTTTCTTGTAAAAAGTTGAAGGTAATATTTTAGACAGCTATCTAGAGTACTGTGCAAAAGCAACTTATTTTTATTTTTTTTAGAGTAAACTTTATTATTGATTTTTTTAAATTTTATTTTATGACTTCCACATTATCAAGTCAGTACAAAAAAAAACATACACATTAGAAACAAGTGAGAAATAATAGTCGTGTGAAAAAATAAGTACACCCCATGAAAATCGTCGGCTTTTTCGACATATTTGACCGAGCAAACATTGGATCAATGTTGAAACAGTGCCTGTTAATAAAGCTTTTTAACAAAACCACAAGGAAAGGGAGCTTTTTCAATCATTTATTCAACAGAAATATCAATAGATGTAATATTCTTCTGTGGAAAAAGTAAGTACACCCTTGACCTCAGAAGCCAGTATTGCCCCTATTAGCAGAGTTTGACAACTTTTCCATGCTATAATCTTTCAGTTGCACGGTTTAAATCCCACCACAACATTTTAATTGGATTCAGATCCGCGCTTTGACTAGGCCAGAGCACATTATTATTTAAAAATGCCTGCTCTTTGCAAAACTGTAGTCATGGCACACCTCCCATGCAGGTCAGATTTGTGCAGACTGTTTCTGATGATAGAAAGATGCATGTTGACACCAACAGTTAGAAGACGTACTAGCACATTCTGTGACGACATTTTAGTGTTCTTGGAGACTTCTTTTTGTATCAAACAGTCTGCTCTTGGGCTGAATTTGCTGGGACGGCCAGTCCTGGACAATCTGACTTTAAAAATGTATGTTCTGAGAACCAAAAATTGTTAGCTAGACTAACACTATCATAGCCTTGCTAGAGTGTCATGGATCTTTTGAAAAAGGCATTAAAAGAGTTAGTTTTGTGGCTCATTTCCACTTTTAACCTTACTATCTTAATGTTTAGAAAATAATAGTTATAATCGATGCCTCTTTGCTATCTGGGCCTCCAGATTTTTTATTTTTTTTTTTTTTTTTTTAAACGCTCTTTATAAATCCCAGGTTCAACACTGAGGTCTTCTTTAAACAAAATCAACACTGACATGATATGAACACTTTCTTTGTCCTTAGTCCTCTCTAATATATATATATATGTATATGTATATATATGTATATATATATGTGTGTGTGTGTGTGTATATATATATATATATATATATATATATATATATATATATATAT
>JAFFST010054856.1:16788-32527 GCA_022414735.1 Noturus placidus | reverse complement strand
CACAGATGGACTGGGAGGAGGAACTTTCCTTTTCGCTGTCTCTTTCTCATACTCTGCACGCTGTTCGGGGGGTCTTGATTTTAGATGATAAACTTGTGCTGTAAGTTTTTCCAGATGCAACCCCTCTAGATGATTGAGCACAACAGTGTCTGCAAATGGATACTTTCGCACTTTAAAATGCTTCCACACTGTCGACATGTTTGCTGCATTTATAAACCGTGTGAGTCTCTCACTCTACGCTGGCTTCTATTTGTCTATTCAAAAACGTGACTGTTCGGTAAAATACATTCGGTCTTTTCATTTATTTGGCCGAACATCGAAAGTACTTTTGTTTGGCCAAATAATTTCGGTTACAGGATGTTCGTTGTATCCATACAGATAGCGGTATGTGGAATGAAGGTTGTAAGAAAAGAGCACTTTATTTATTTATTTACCAGATCCTTCTGCTAATTTTATGGCTGCTTCAGTGTGAACACGTGCTAATGATTTGCTCACCGTCTTCATTTAAAATTTTTTTTGCCCTGTTCAGGCCTCTCATTAGGTGACGCAGAGATGGGTGCAGATAAACGGTGAGTGAGTTCACATCAGTTTCCACTAACTATCTGCATAGCACATAACAATTGTACCGTTTGTTAATACTGCCGTGATACGATGGCTGTTTAGGGTTAGCCGCACGGAGCGCAGCGGCAGGTACGGTTCAGAGCAGTCCCGCGATGACGACAGGCGAGACCGGCGAGATCGCGATGATCGTGTGTACGACTCTCACCGCTGGAGTGATGATCGGCGTAGTGACCGCTATGATGGAGACAGAGGGGATCGTAGTGATCGCTACTGGAGCCGAGACAGTCCTGAGGTTTGTTCCAAGTTGTCCCTTTGTGTGCCTTTCTTGTGCTGTATGTGCAGTACATTAGGAAATTACAACCAAATATAAATATTGTTTTGTTTTTGTTCGGCTTTAATCAAAAACACCTTATTTTTTATATTCCGCTTTTGAGTAGTTGTTTGAAATTGAGCTTTCTTTGTCGAGTGATTATATTCCTCTCATGTGAATCCACACAGCGAGGTAGGAAGCGGCGTAGCAGTGACTGTTCTGAGGACGGTCATCACTCGGACGGTGATTACTCTGAGCATGACTACAGGGGAGACCCGGCCGATGAAAAGGAGAGCAAGACCATCATGCTCCGTGGTCTTCCTGTCAACATCACAGAGATGGATGTAAGTACTAAAACCTGAAGTCTGGTCTTAAAATGTTTTCTAAACGTGACTTAAGACTAAATTGCTAGCTAATATTGAATCCGTTTTTAGATTCGAGCAGCCATAGACCAGTTGGAGGGGCCTCAGCCGATGGATGTGCGGTTGATGAAAAAGAGAACAGGTGAGGCTGGCGTACCGTGGATTTTTCCTCTGCCAAACCTGTGACCACTGGGCCAACCTGCTTCTGCTCAAATGCCTTTTGCCATAGCAATTGTTTTATTTTTATTTTTTTAATCTGAGCATTCTCAAAGCACAGTAATTCAAATGATTCAAATATGACTTTAGCCTGGTATAAAGAAGCACCGAGGTAAGTTTAAAGTGTTTTGTGCTGTTCCTCAAAATTTATGTAGTCTAAGTTTAGACAAATGAAGTTGGATATCCTAGTATGTGCGAGCTGATTTCATCTGATGAGGTACATTAAGAGAGAAACGTTTATTTCTAATAAAGCCACGCGTAACAGAATATTATTTAGGTTGTGTGTATAGAGTAAGGTAAATGTAACTGTGTGTGCACACGCCAGTGTTCAGTTGTACACATTTCATGCAGTCAGTTCCAGAGTGTGAATTATCTAGTGCAATGTGATTTTAGGATTATCTTGCTATGGCAAAAGATTTTTTTTCTGGCACACTCCCAACCATTTGACCTCTCTGGGTCGATGGGGGTCATGAAGCAGTTTGTGACAGAGTGTGAATGTTATACGATTGAACCAATAAGACTAACACGCCTCCCGTCTGTATATCTGAATGCCTCTCTAGGTATAAGCCGAGGTTTCGCCTTCGTGGAGTTTTATCACTTGCAAGATGCTACCCGATGGATGGAGACCAATCAGGTTGCTTCCTAATCACCAAGTCTAGCTTTTACCCTGGGGAATGATGCAATTTGAATTTGAGAGAGAAAAAAAAAAAAAAAAGTTCTACCCCAGAAAAGAAAAATGGACATTGGACCATTCCCCTCCTTTTTCGAAGGCATGGTGTGACTTAAAGGGCATTTTATGGACTTTTGAAGCGAGGTGACAAATAGGGTTAATGGCTTTATGTTTATAGCCATGCAATGTTACAGAAACTGAAGATTTTAAGATATTTTAGATCTGTTACAATGTAAATGCATTCACTAATGTATATACATATACTTGGAGCATTGCTAATCTTAAAGATAAACAGACCAAAAGGAAATCCATTTTACCGTCTTGTGTTCTGAAGGAAATGTTTTAGCATAAGACTAGTGATTGAGGATAAAGTCTTAAGTTTTCTTAGGATGAATGACTGAGCATTTTTACGATGCGTTGTGTGGAGTCTGTACGTCGTCCCAAGGTTCTCTACCTTTTTACACTCTGCTCCGGCCCCATCCGGACACTCGGGTCCCAAACAGCATGAACATAAGCACCCACTGTCACACTCATACACTTTTTTTTTTTTTCTTTTCTTTTTTTTTGAGTCTTCCTGGGCGATCCTCCCTTAAACCCTTGTGGCTGCTTTAGTGCTTGTTCATGGGCTGAGATCAGGAACACTCTGAATATGGTGTCCTAACCCCTGTTTTTGTATTCCTTTTGCAGAAGCTGCTGACCATACAGGGCAAGACTGTTGCCATGCACTACAGTAACACACGGCACAAGTTTGAAGACTGGCTTTGCAACTCGGTAAGTTTTCAAGCGTGCTCAGCAAACCTCTGTAGTGTACCTTCCCACCTCATGCACTATAGCAGAGGTAAAAAAAAAAAAAAACTTAAACGCTATGAACGGTTGCTTGCAGTGCGGCCTGTACAATTTCCGGAGGCGGCTCAAGTGTTTCAGATGTGGTGCTGCTAAATCAGGTAAGAAGCTTCTTCACTTAGGAAGCTGTGGCCCTCCCATCTGGATCCTGTGTTTACCAGGAGCAGGGAGAAAAGTTTATATGGATATCCAAATATAGCTAGGCACTGATTATTCAGGTTATCATGAATTAATTTTTTTTTAATGAATGTAGTCTTGTTAGGCTGTGATTAATGAAGACTCTGTAAGACTGTACATTTTGTGCTTCAGGAAGCTGATGGGACACAATATTGTGTGTTTCTTTACAGACTCAGAAAGCAGTGGATCTGCTGGAACCACAGAAGCCCAGCCCAGCGGTGATTACTATGGAGACAGTAAGGATCCTTATTTGTATAATCAATAAGGCAATTTAATATTGTAATACTGTGTGTAAATACATCGAAGTGTAAAAGGCATCAGGCAGCCGATTGTCTGTTACAGCGATCATCCTGAGGAACATCGCGCCGCTCTCTACTGTTGAGGGCATTATGGCATCCCTGGCACCATATGCTAATCTGTCACCCAGCAACATCCGTCTTATCAAAGACAAGCAGACCGGACAGAACAGAGGCTTTGCCTTTGTCCAGTTGTCCTCTCCTCTGGTATGTAGTCATTGCACACTGCAAAAAAAAAAAAAAAAAATTGGACAGATTCTGAGCGGTGATGTAGAGGTTTATAAATCACATTTACGTTAAGGCTTTGTGTTGACTGATGTCATATTCACACACGTTCATTGCTGCTGTTAATTCTGTAGGAAGCATCACAGCTCCTCACCATCCTGCAGGGCCTGCAGCCTCCGCTTAAACTGGACGGGAAGACCATAGGGGTTGACTATGCCAAGAGTGCTCGGAAGTACGTGCTTCAACCAGCCACTGTCGTTTATTTTAGTAGAATACTGATGTTTCTGACAGTAGGATTTGTTTTTCTGCTCTCTATAGGGACTTGCTGTTGCCTGATGGGAACCGCATCAGTGCATTCTCTGTAGCCAGCACAGCTATCGCTGCTGCCCAGTGGTCCTCTAGCCAGGTTAGTGCAACTTTTATAACCTTGTCTCAGCCGTAGGTTGGTGTTTTCCTCCTGCTGTATTATCACAAACCTCTTTTCCTCCCTCTTTAACAGCCACAGCAAAGTGTGGATCCAGCATCGGAGTACAGCTACCTGCAGGAAGGCTATGTGCCCTTTTCACAGGTTAGCAGAGTACACTGCAGTTTTTAATTGTGACATCCATTACTAAAGCTATTAGATGTACTTTGTTGTTTTTTTCCCCCGGTATAGGAATATCAGGCACAATATCAACAGCAGGCAGGAGCAACAGACCCCTCTCAGGCGAATGGCATTCTTGGAGGTTAGATTTTCGTCTTTTTTACCGTGACCTGTATATAGTCATTAATGAGGAGAGAGCATTTCTGATAAAATACGGATTTTTTTTTTTTTTTTTACAAATAGATTTGGAAAAATATTCAGGGCAGAGGCTGTCCACACAATGAATGAAAACCAGACCACAAAGGTGTATCAAAATAAAAATATTTTTTTGTTGTAGACTTGCATAGTGAAAAAAGTGCAAAGATCGGTGAGGTAAAACAGACCAGTGTGCAGGCATTACAGCCCATAGCTTTCTTCAATGCTCACCTTTTTATTTATTTATTAACTAAACCCCTAATGGCTTAAATGAAGAGCGTGAATTTTCTGGTTTCCTTGTGTTTTTGGTATCTTTCTATACTATAGTTTCCGTAACTGAGCTCTTTAACTTTAGGAGTTCCTCTTGATTAAGCTTAGCTGAGGAATGTTGCATGAAGCCGGTTTTGGCTACCCAGGAAAGTTTGCTTTTAACTTCAGCATTTTTTTTTTTTTTTTTTGGTCTTAACAAGGTGGATTGGTTTTAAGTGGATTTCATAGCCATGGTAACTTGCACCACATGGCTAACCTGCTTCCCGAGCAGGTTTTGTTCCGGGTAAATTGCAAACCTTAAATTGGACCAATGAGCTTGTGAGCAAGTCGAACAATCTGACGCAGGAAACTTAACCTTCTATTGTTTGTAACGGTGGCCTCACCGTTTATGGCGAATCCTGTGGAGCTTGATGTATGAATAATATGAAGGGCACTTAGACGGCAAAGACCTTTTAGGGAAAGACAATCCCTTGGCAGATGGTATCTATGCCGGATTCTTGAGCCACACATTAAAAATCTGGCACGCCGAAGTCACACTCTTACTTTACCACAAATTGTCTATTGCTTTGTGGTTCTGTGGTACATATTTGCATGCTGTGGCATTATTCCTGTCCTAATATTTTGTTTTTATTAAAATTTAATTTAAACAATTGGCGTTTATATATTAAATACACAATGAATAAACATTGATTCAGGGTTAAAACCTGGGTTGACTGAGAAAGTTGATATCCAGCGTCATGAAATCTATTAACCTTGATTAATCTGGGTCGGATTTGTTTGGTTTTGTCAACTCGAAACTTCCTCTGCATCTCTGAGTATGTGTAACAGACCTCTGGTCTCAGTCTTCTTTTGTGTGTCTACAAAAGGGATGAATTGTTTGATAGGTGAGCAGTGAAGAAAGCTAAGTTATGAAATGTCTGCTCACTGGTCTGTTTTAACTCTCTTATCTTTGCACTTTTTTCACTATGCAAATCTAAAGTAATAATAATTAATATATTAATAAAAATATATGAATAAAATAATTTTTATATATATATATATATATTTAATTATATAGTGCACCATTGTTAAAACGATCAGTCGCAATGTGTTTGAATTTAGAAGTTCCGGAACCTTATGTCATAATAGTTGAGAACAGAAAATCTTGTTCACTAGACCCATTCGTAGTCTTTATGAAGACACCAAAAGTTATCAGCCATGATTGTTTACACTGTGTTAATTGAAGCATGAACAAAGGCTTGCGCGGACTCTGGTCTTTCTTTCGTGGGTATTCACAGTATTACAGTGATGAACTTGTACTAATTTATTCAACTGAGCATCATTACTAAAATACAGAAAACTCACAGAGAATGTACATCATACATCAATCTCAACTTGAATATTATCCACAATTCTGTCATTTCCAGGGAGTTCATCAAAAAAAGCTTGTGATGAGTGGTCCATAACTTTTTTTTTTTTTTTGAAAGACACTTAATGTAGTTGTATTTTGCACGTCACATGTTTGGACTAATACTGAAGTTTGCTGAGAGCAATGGCTAATGAGATATGTTGAAGAAATTTGAGAGTAAGTTAATGAAATTCACACAGCTGGGCGTCCACCATTACTCATAGCCTATTGGCTGATTTGGTTCATGTGACTGGACTGAGATAATTTTCTCACAGTAGGCTATTGGACTGATAATTTTTCCATAGCATGGCTTTATTTGAAATGGAAAATTCTTCATTGTTCAATGTTCAATCAACAGCCATAGATGCACAACTCCAAAAATAGTTTTGTGACTGTTTTTTCACAGATTGACCTTTTGATGGACAGCCTCTGTGTTGGATTTTTAAAAATAAATCAATTTCTTTTTACTTCATGCACCTGAGGACATGTATCTCATTTTAGCGTAACTATTGTTCTACCTGACGTGTAGATTGAAATATTCTTAAACCGTTCCTAGATTGCAGCATGTCTAGTCTTATTTTCAAAACAGGGCTAACTATATGATCACTGTTGTCAGATCAGACTAGGGAATCTAAAACATGACGACTTGCAATCCAAAGTTCTGGTCGTGCAAGTTTGGGGGTAACTAGTTGAGGATTTTAGGGAGCTGTTTCCAGCACTAAGCCTGACACTGGTTGCCTGTGTGTAGCTGCTCCTGGAATGAAAATTCTCCCAACAGCTGGAGCAGTGGTCATCTCACAGGGTGCTCAGGTTTATCAACCCCATATTATCAGCCAGCCAGCCACACAGGTAAGGCTGCCCTACCTTCCTATGGCTTGATTTTTCCATGTATTTGTATCCCTGATTTTGACAGTGGGCGTGTCCTTGTGCAAGAATTTGCAGACAATACAGACTGCAACTATCACTGCAACTGCCACCATCTCAGCCCCTGCGTCCTCTGCAGTAGCCATATCTGCCACAAATCCTGCAGCTCCCACTTCAGATGTTAAACCTTGTAAGGTTAAATACACACTGATCCCAGTGTGAAGTCTGATCAGTACAGATTTTCCATTTTGTAAAAGAAAAAAGTGTATTTCCTTACTCACTTATTTATTTATTTTCAGCTGCCCCCGATACTTCCACTTACCAGTTCGATGAGTCGTCTGGCTATTACTATGACCCTCAAACGGGTCTCTATTATGACCCCAACACACATGTAGGTTGCTTTTGAATATCTATTTGTTTGATTTTAATAATCTTTTGCAGTAGCGAGACCCGAATATTTTTAGTAGCTTTAATGAAGGAACTGTTGTTTTGCAGTACTACTATAACTCGTACACGCAGCAGTACCTATACTGGGACAGTGAGAAGCAGGCGTATGTTCCTGCAACCGATTGCAACAGCATTGCTTCTAGTTCTTCCAGTTCTGCTAAAGAGAGCAAGGAGAAGAAGGAAAAGCCCAAAAGCAAAACCGCTCAACAGGTCGCTTTTGTGTTTCATTGTTGTTGTTTTTTTTTTTTTTTATCCACAGCTATTTCTGATAAGCAAGACGTTATAGGGTATTTATTCATACAGTCCTGCAACATGACTCTTTGTATTTTAGATTGCAAAGGATATGGAGCGTTGGGCTAAGAGTCTGAACAAGCAGAAGGAAAACTTCAAGAGCAGTTTCCAACCCATCAGCCAAGAAGAGAGGAAAGAGGCAGCAGCAGCAGATGCTGGCTTCACACTGTTTGAGAAGAAGGTAACCTTCCAGTCAGAAGCATATTATCAAGAGGGTGCAAGTGGGTTTACTGATGTTTATGAAAACTTGAACGCATGTTTGTGTTTTGTTTGTAGCAGGCGGGTGGTTTAGAGAGACTTGTATCGGAGGCAGTGAAGACTGCCGAAGAGGAAAGTTCATCCTCAAAGGCTAGTTCTTTTGAACTCTGTGCATTCATAAAACTGTTGTTTGGTGTTTGTTTTTTCCCAATTCTTCCTCAGTTTTGTAATTCCAGCTAGGTTAATTTTGCAGGTGGGACTTGTGGCAGCCTATAGTGGAGACAGTGAGCCTGAGGAGACACCAGAGGGTGAGGAAAAGGAGGACAAATTGACAGACTGGAAAAAAATGGCCTGCCTGCTGTGCAGGAGACAGTTCCCCAGTAAGGAAGCCTTAATCCGCCATCAACAGCTCTCAGACCTGCACAAGGTACTTACACTCACCCTGGTTTTGGCATAAAGCTCTAAAGCCAGAAATGTCAATCTTATGTGGTGACACTTATTCTGTCCCCCCCCCCAGCAAAACCTGGAGGTTCACAGAAGATCCAAGTTAAGTGAAGCAGAGCTGGAGGAATTGGAGAGGAAAGAGACTGAGGTTTTTAAGCTTCACTGTATATGTGTACACACCACTTTTCCCTGTCCCTGGAATGGAGGGTTTTCTGTAATAAACACAAGAGTTTCCATTTAAACATTTTCCATATAAACCGTCATTTATATTGTTTCCTGTATGTAGATGAAGTACAGAGACAGGGCAGCTGAGAGGAGAGAGAAGTATGGCATTCCTGAGCCTCCAGCGCCTAAGAAGAGGAAGTTCACGCAGCCTGCACCAGTAGTGTAAGCGAACACCCCTGGCCAACAATAACAGGCAGATCACTAACTTGTACCCTGTTGGATAAAACTTTGCTTTTTAATTATAGATGTCTATGTGAAAGACATGCATGTAAATAAATCCCCCCTCTCTTATCAGGAATTATGAGCAGCCCACAAAGGATGGCCTGAACAGTGACAACATTGGCAATAAGATGTTGCAGGCTATGGGCTGGAAGGAAGGAAAAGGGCTTGGCAGAAATCAGCAAGGCATCACAGCACCTATTGAGGTCAGCTAACGTGTTCTTAACTGTGTTCTGTTCTTAGTTTTCTTTTCCTTCTTTTTTTCTGTGGAGGAACTTCATCAATCAAATTCACATCATTTTCATTTTGTTTTAACCTACAGGCTCAGATGAGAACAAAGGGAGCAGGGTTGGGTACCAAAGGCAGTAATTACACCCTCACGGCCTCGGATACCTACAAGGATGCCGTGAGGAAAGCCATGTTTGCACGCTTCACTGAAATTGAATAATATGTTGTCATCCTTACATTAATTTCACTCAGTAGTCAGCATTGTTTTTGTACCGGGGGGGGTGTATAGGCGGCAGATTGGTGTGATGACACATCCGTGTATATATGTGTATAGTGTCTTGGGACTTTTTTGTTTTTTTTTTTTTGTTCAAAGGAGAGGGGCATTGTCCTCATGTCAACTGTAAAGTTTGTACAGTACGTTCTTGGATTTGTACATACAAGAATAAAATATGTTGAATTATGTTAATTGTTTTAGGTATTTTATTTGATCAATATGCAATCTTCTATGAAGCTGTTTATTTACAGCTGGTTTTTTTGTTGTTGGAATCCTGTGACGATCTTTAGAAGGGTTTTATTTGCTGCACATTTTAGTTGTGTGTTCTAGGTTTTGTAGGACTGCTGTGCCTGATGGAGTTTCAATTACCCTGTACAGGATTCCCTTTCCTACACACACACTTCCTGTGTCTACAAAGTAAGTCGGAAGCTACTTTTGATATTGTAACCCGTGTATAGGGCGGCTGTGGCTCAGTCGGTAGAGCGGGGTGTCCACTAATCCACTAATCGTAGGGTTGGTGGTTCGAATCCCGGCCCGGGTGATCCATGCCGAAGTGTCCTTAGGCAAGACACTGAACCCTAAGTTGCCCCCGATGGCAAGCTAGCACCTTGCATGCAGCTCTGCTACCATTGGTGTGTGTGTGTGTGTCTCATCAGTTTGGGGGTCCTTGGCCTGGAAAACGTTGAAGCATATGGCATGTAGGTGACTTTAGTGATCAACTTGGCAGTATTCACAGCTCAAAGACTGCTTTACAAATTAAACTTTACATTGAAAATGGACATGTGAGTAGGACATATCACATTATATAGTAAGAAACCTGTCATTTTACAGCATTGTTGATGCAAATAAATGTTTTCTTTGATTATAAATTATTTTCTTTTACATTTATAGTATGCATTTGTCGTCTCCACACATTTCTCGGGAGGTCAGGTTGATGGCGTGGTGAGTGAACAAGGACATCACTGCAATGATCTGTACATAACCACCCCTTGCTGTGTGGTCTGCTGGTACTGTCCGAGAGATTGAAATCGGCCGGAAGCTTGCCTTTGAACTTGTGCAGGGAGTAAAATCAATAGCACTCAGTGTACTGTTAATGAGGGCCATCACTAGGCAGCAAGTGCACTTTTCCTCCCGACTCACTGCTGCTGAGTTCCGTTGACCACTTCACTCTGACCTGAGGTTGAGCTTGGTCCAATGAGAACAATGGTTTTTTTTTTTATCAGTCTTGTGTGTAATTTTTTGTGTAAGCCAAATTTCAGCTGCGTTTACAAAATATCAAATGATTTTTCTTCATACTCTCCTACACCGCTCAGCCATAACATTAAAAACACCTGCCTAGCATTGTATAGGTCTCCGGTAGTCTGCCAAAACAGCTCTGACCCGTCAAAGCATTAACTCCACAAGACCTCTGACATTGTGCTGTGGTATCTGGCACCAAGATGTTCGCAGCAGATCATCCAAATCCTGTAAAGTTCGAGGTGTTATTCACTTCACCTTTCTGTGGTTTTATATTTTTAGTGTTCTTATGTGTTGTACACTCGAGCAGGATTTTCATGAATACCAGATTTCTTCTATAAATGCTCCTGCAAATGATTTAGGAATAAAACTGTTTGTAAACCCTAACATTTCTAAATGTAAACGGTAGTAGAAGTGTATTCAATGAACAAATCTCATCTGGCATAGTTTCTCCTGAGTTAAAGACATGAGTTTTTCTTCCAGCACCTTCCATCTGGATACTGCCTGTTCTACCAGCTAAGACTTGTCCTGTTCCTTTCTCTGATCTTCACATATTTTGTCTCTGTTGGCACGGATTGTGATTGATAAAATCAGGCCATGCTTTGACATTCCCACCACAGAGATAATGTGTTCCTGTGAGTACTGCATATCAAGATTACATGGTACTTTGAGCTAATGATTTGTAATGAAGTTTAACAATAAAATAAATTCCGTGATAAATCCATCAGAAATGTTCTCTATGTGCTCTGGCACACCTAAACCAATCACCATAAAGATGTTCGCATTCTTAATGTTAATTCATGTGTTACAACTTTAATCTGTGTATCAGTTGCAGTGCAGGAGGGTCAACGAAATAAATCATGCCTGGGTCTTGCATTAAAACTTTATATATATCCATATTCAACCACTTACTCCTTTTCAGGGTCACGGGGAACCTGGAGTCTATCCCAAGGAGCATCGGGCACAGGGCGGGGTACACCCTGGACAGGGTGCCAGTCCATCGCAGGGCACAATCACATACACACATTCATACACTTTAGACGCGCCAATCAGCCTAACATGTATGTCTTTGGACTGGGGGAGGAAACCGGAGTACCCGGAGGAAACCCCCGACACACGGGGAGAACATGCAAACTCCGCACACACAGGGCCCTGGTGGGACTCGAACCCTGGAGGTGTGAGGCGGACGTGCTAACTACTAAGCCACCGTTCTCTCTCTCTCTCATTCATTCATTCATATATATGTATATATATATGTATATATATATGTATATATATATGTATATGTATATATGTATATGTATATATATATATATATATATATATATATATATATGTATATATATATATATAATGAGAGAGACTCTCCAGGTTCCCTGTGACCCAGAAAAGGAGTAAGTGGTTGAAGATGGATGGATATATATTCATATGTTATTGTATGGTGCACACCATAACCTTGAGAGGTTTTAATTGAAGAACCATTGGGAGAAATATTTTCTCATTCAACCACCAGTCCCAGTTACACAAGTATACAATGCCTGAGTCTATTATTAGTGCATATTTACAGTGCATTGCGAAAGTATTCGGCCCCCTTGAACTGTTCGACCTTTTGCCACGTTTCAGGCCTCAAACATAAAGATATAAAACTGTAATTTATTGTGAAGAATCAACAACAGGTGGGACACAATCGTGAAGTGGAACGAAATTTATTGGATATTTCAAACTTTTTCAACAAATAAAAAATTGAAAAATTGGGCGTGCAAAATTATTCAGCCCCCTTAAGTTAATACTTTGTAGCGCCACCTTTTGCTGCAATTACAGCTGTAAGTCGCTTGGGGTATGTCTCTATCAGATTTACACATCGAGAGACTGAAATTTTTGTCCATTCCTCCTTGCAAAACAGCTCGAGCTCAGTGAGGTTGGATGGAGAGCGTTTGTGAACAGCAGTTTTCAGTTCTTTCCACAGATTCTCGATTGGATTCCTGTCTGGACTTTGACTTGGCCATTCTAACACCTGGATATGTTTATTTGTGAACCATTCCATTGTAGATTTTGCTTTATGTTTTGGATCATTGTCTTGTTGGAAGACAAATTGATGAGAAGATCAGGAGAAAATTGTTCAGGTTGGCTGCCAAGAGGCCTAAAGCAACATTAAAAGATTTGCAGCAATTTCTGAAGCAAGTACTGGTTGCTTCATACATGACAACAATCTCATGAATTCTTTGGGTTGGGCATTGGGTTAGGGTGTCTTTTTTAACAACAAAAATAATAAATAATACATCCAATCTCCCAAAATCATGTGGAATAATGTGTTATAGTCGGATGAGACCAAAGTTGAACCTTTAGCCATAATTCCAAAAGATATGTTAGGCACAAAAACACCATTTCCATGGGGAAGCCTGCTGGTGGCAGCATCATACTTTGGGGCTGTTTTCTTCAGCTGGAACTGGGGCTTTAATCAGAATAATAAATAGCTCCTAATACCAGTCAATATTGATGCAAAACCTTAAGGCTTCTGCTAAAACACTTAAAGGCACACTATGTAAGTTTTGGCCCTATTTTATTAAAAAATAAAACTGCATGCATTTAGTGGAAGAACACTGTGCTTGATCGTGCTTCGACTCTGCATGTCTGTGCGGATGAATATGGCTCACGGCACCGGTCAGTATGAGGGTTGCCATTGTGCATGGTCCATGGTCTCACTCGTTGTGACAATTAACCATAGTTATCAACTAGTTCTCTGACATATGCGTGTGTGTGCATGTGTGTAGGTACTGTACGTGTGATTTTAATATCAACCAACATGAACATTCTCTATGTTTTAGCTATGGTTAGTTGTAGAGATTGAAAGTCAATCTTCTAGAACAGTTACGTGCAAATTGTTTACATTTGTTTCACATTTTCAATTTTTTTGAGAATATATGTTAAACAGAGGGATCACACATGATGTGCAATGAGTCATGTTTATCAGTGATGTCCTATATTTGTTCTCATATGTGTGCTTTTTGGGGAAATGTTTAAAAAGAATTTTGCTCTTCGGCCCCCTGTGGTCTGTGTGGTGTGCATTCCACAGAGTTTATGAAACATGAATTGGGAGTCTTTTCAAGAAGTGTTTTGACAAAATCTGGAGACTACTTTGCCTCATGTATCATGTATTGCTGTACTCTGAGGAAATAATAATTGAACGCATCAACATATTTTTCAGTAAATATATTTTCCGAAAATAAATTTCCTATTCAAATTAATTTTTTCACCAGATATCAGTATTAACTTGGGCGGCTGTGGCTCAGTTGGTAGAGTGGGTTGTCCACTAATCGTGGGGTTGGTGGTTCGAATCCCGGCCCGGGTGATCCCATGCCGAAGTGTCCTTGGGCAAGACACTGAACCCTAAGTTGCCCCCGATGGCAAGCTAGCACCTTGCATGCAGCTCTGCTACCATTGGTGTGTGAGTGTGTCTCATTTGTAAGTCACTTTGGATAAAAGCGTCTGCTAAATGAATAAATGTAAATGTAACTCAAGAAATCCAGAAATATAAAGAATTCATTCATAATTCATAAATACAGTTATATGTAATAAAGAGGAATGATACAGGGGAAAAGTATTGAACACGCTAACTGAAATGTATTTAATACTTAGTGGAGAAGTCTTTGTTTGTAATGACGCTTCAAGACACTTCCTGTATGAAGAAATTAATGTTCCGCAGTATTCAGGTGTGATTTTGGTCCGTTCTTCTAAACATATTGTCTTTAAATCTTGTTCAATTGGATTCGAGTCAGGTGACTGACTGGACCATTCTAACACCTTGATTTTATTTTTCTCTGAAAGCAATTGAGAGTTTCCTTTGCTGTATGCTTAGATCGTTGTCCTAATGGAAGCTCCACCCACATCTCATCTTCATCATCCTGGTGGATGGTAGCAGATTCTTCTCAAGAATCTTCTAGTAAAGGGCTCCATTCATCATTCCTTCAATTATATGAAGTCTGTCCGTACCATGTGATGAAAACAGCCCCACACCATGACGCTTCACCTCTAAACTTCACTGTTGGTGTAGTGTTTTTAGGGTGCTGTGAAGTGACATTTCTTCTCCAGACATGGTGTGTAGTATGATAGACAAAAAGTTAACTTTGCTTTCGTCTGACCAGACTACACTCTCCCAGTATCTCATAGCCTGTCCTAATGAGTTGTAGCAAACTTTAAACGAGCTTCGACATGCCTTTTCTTTAGTAATGGAGTCTTGTGGGGTGAGCGTGAGCAGTGGAGTGCATTGCCTATTGTTTTCTCTGTGACGATGGCACCTGCTGCCTCTAAGTGTTTCTGGAGCTCTTTCTGAATGGTCCTTGGCTCTTGTGCTACTCTTCTGACTATTCTTCTGAATCCCTGGTCAGAAATCTTATGAGGAGCTCCTGTGCATGTCCAGTTGATGAGGAAGTGATGTGCTTTCCACTTGCAGATAATATCCCCAATGGTGCTTACTGGAAGATTCAGAAGTTTTGAGATAAATCTGTATCCGATTCCATCAATATGTTTTCCAACAATAGGGTTGTGAAGGTCTTGGGAGAGCTCTTTGCTTTTACTTTGGTAACAAAATGCCTTTTTATAGACCTTCAATTTACTAACCCAACTGATGTTAATTTGCACAGTTAGGGGGTATAATTACTTACGGATTTCAGCTGTTTCCTTGCTTTACCTTGCCTTGGAGAACTTCTTTTGCTTAGCGTGTTCAATACTCTTTTTTTCCTGTGTCATCCCTTTTTATTACACATAACTTTATTTATGGACATTAATGTTGTGAATTCTTTATATTTTCAGATTTCTTGAGTCAATACTGATATCTGGTGAAAATTTCATGTGAATAATCTCTTTGCATATATATTTACTGAAAGAAATGTTGACACGTTCAATACTTATTTCCCCCACTGTATTCTGTAACGCATCAATTCAAGCATGATTATGACAATCAAAATATTTTATACCATAGTGCCGTTGAATTCTTGAATTTGAACACTACAACTCTGACAGTAGTTATGGCTGTAATTACATCAAATTAGGTTCATATTTATACATCATATACAGTGCCTTGCGAAAGTATTCGGCCCCCTTGAACTGTTCGACCTTTTGCCACATTTCAGGCCTCAAACATAAGATATAAAACTGTAATTTTTTGTGAAGAATCAACAACAGGTGGGACACAATCATGAAGTGGAACCAAATTTATTGG
>JAFFST010054855.1:5502-18050 GCA_022414735.1 Noturus placidus | reverse complement strand
TTTGGCATAAAAGCAGCACAGCTCATCACCCTGAACAAACCATCCCCACTGTCAAACATGGTGGTGGCAGCATCATGGTTTGGGCCTGCTTTTCTTCAGCAGGGACAGGGAAGATGGTCAAAATTGATGGGAAGATGGATGGAGCCAAATACAGGACCATTCTGGAAGAAAACCTGATGGAGTCTGCAAAAGACCTGAGACTGGGACGGAGATTCGTCTTCCAACAAGACAATGATCCAAAACATAAAGCAAAATCTACAATGGAATGGTTCACAAATAAACATATCCAGGTGTTAGAATGGCCAAGTCAAAGTCCAGACCTGAATCCAATCGAGAATCTGTGGAAAGAACTGAAAACTGCTGTTCACTGTACACAAAAACGCAAAAAAAATAATTTTGCACGCCCAATTTTTCAGTTTTTTATTTGTTGAAAAAGTTTTAAATATCCAATAAATTTCGTTCCACTTCATGATTGTGTCCCACCTGTTGTTGATTCTTCACAAAAAATTACAGTTTTATATCTTTATGTTTGAGGCCTGAAATGTGGCAAAAGGTCGAACAGTTCAAGGGGGCCGAATACTTTCGCAAGGCACTGTATAGAACATAGCACATTTTATATAAGACTACCAATTTGCAAACAAGCAAAAAATATTTATTCAAGCGACTGACAGTTACCCAGGTGTGTCCTGTTAGATTGATTGTTTAAACAATAATAATAATATTAGCAGGGTTCACGGTGGCTTAGTGGTTAGCACTAGTTAGTGGGATTGATTCCCACCTGTGTGTTTGCATGTTCTCCCCGTGCGTAGGGGGTTTCCTCTGGGTACTCCGGTTTCCTTCTCCAGTCCAAAAACATGCATGTTAGGCTGATTGGTGTGTCTAAAGTGTCCGTAGTGTATGAATGGGTGTGTGAGTGATTGTGCAGTGCGATGGATTCGCACCCTGTCCAGGGTGTACCCCGCCTTGTGCCCGATGCCTCCTGGGATAGGCTCCATGTTCACCATGACCATGAAAAGGAGTAAGCGGTAGAGGATAGATGGATGGATGGAATAATATGAATAATAAATAGCTCTGAACATGCACTCTTGGTTTTAGCCTTCAGTTTCACCTGAAGACCGCATTTGTTGTTAAAAACGATAAGCCAGCATGAAGATCAGAGATGTCTATGGGCGAAAGCAAGCAACTTTGAAGCTGTGAAAAGAGGGAGAATCAATCCGAGGCATATTGCACAAACATCAGGCGATAGCCAATACAACAATTTGGAATGTCAGCCAAGGAAATTAACAGCTGCTGATGATAGAAATACTGTGAGAGCTGTGAAGAAAAACCCCAAAACAACAGTCCGTGACATCACCGACAACCTCCACAGTGCAGGGTTGAAGGTAACACAATCCACCGTTCGAAGAAGACTTCAAGTGCAGAAATATAGAGGCCGTACCACAAACAAGATGCAAACCACTCATCAGCATGTAAGAATCGGAAAGCCAGAGTGTAATTCGCAATGAAATACAGAGATGAGCCAGAAAAGCTCTGGAACCAAGATTAACCTTAACCAAAGTAATGGAAAAGCCAAAGTGTGGAGAAAGAAAGGATCTGCTCATGATCCGAAACGTACAAGCTCATCTGTGAAACATGGTGGAGGTAGTGTCATGGCTTGGGCTTGCATGGCTGCTTCTGGAACATTCTCACTAATCTGTATTGATGATGGAACTCATCATGGTAGCAGCAGAATGAATTCAATTCACAGGAACACTTTGTCTCATATTCATGTTTTGCTCTCAAACCCAAATGTCTTCAATGTAAACTGAAAACAAAAGAATTGGTCTTGCTGTTCCAAGACGTTCAGCTGGGACTGTAAAACTGAGCACAAGCATGGCCGCGATATTTTTGAGGGCAAAATGCCTTCGTAACATTTGTGACTTTCCTCTTTGAAATGTTTTTAAGTCTGTGTACAGCACAGGTTTGCTTGGAAGAACCTTCTGACGGCATAAAAAACTCAAACTCGAAACGAGCTTAGGTAATTTCACAAACATTAAATAGATATAGAACAGTACTGTGCTAAGATTAGCTAAGATAAGATTATCTTATGATGAATTATATCTTCAGCATTCAAACTGTTCTTTAACTTCAACATTCTCTGTTTGCTTAATAATACGGCTAATTTTAGCAGCATTATCACACACTGCAGTGTGTTTACTCACTGTGGACTTCTGCTGAGAATGTCCGAGAAAGTAAGCAGTGCGTTACATAACTATAAACATAATATAAAAATAACATAACTATTGTTTCAAACCTTGTTTCATGAAAAGGGAGCCTTGGGTAAAATGAGTGTCCATTCCTAGTCTTGTTTTTTTGGGGGGTATTTTTTCCTTTCATGTGTGTCTTAGCTTGGAGCAATGGGATCATTTAAAAGAGTTAGCATTTCAAGCACAAAACATAAGCACATTACGCCTGTCATAGCTTTGGCCTTTTTATGTAACGCCCTCACAAGAGGCACATCATCAGCCACTACATTGCACACCATGCAATTCACCTTTGTGCTTCAAACAAATGTAGCTTTTTTTAAATTTACACATTTAGCCATAAATCTGAAAATTGACTTAAACCCTGTTCTGATTGGATTAGTTTTACATGGAGAGGTTTGGGATAATGTAATTATTCCTGAAGTATCTATGGGAGTTCAGTCACATCCAAAGTCATCATGTCTGTACGGTGCACGGTGGCATAATGGTTAGCATGTTTGCCTCGCACCTCCAGAGCCCTGTTCGCATGTTCTCCCTGTTCTTCTGGGATTTCCTCCGGGGACTCAGGTTTCCTCCCCCAGTCCAAAGACATGTGCTGTAGGCTGTGTGCGATTGTTCCCTGAGATGGGTTGGCACCCCATTTAAAAGGACTTATCAGAGAACCCAGAGCTTTTAGGTTCCTAGCTCAGGTACAGCCTTTATACATGTTATAGTCATGTGCCCTACATCGTGAAGACACAGCCATCTCTGTGATTTATAGACATCTCTTATCCCATATGACTCATTCATAATCATTACAGCACAGCAATATGAATGAGCCTGGAATTATCCCATCCAAATTGTACTTACAGTAGTAAATACACAGGGAAATGCAAATGGTGTCTTATTTATTATATATGCTCACTACATCAAGATTCAAGATTCAAGGTCTTTATTGTCATATGTACTTGGTACAACGAAATTCTTATTTTGTCCATTCCTCTCAAGACAGCACGGTAAAAGGGCATAAGAAGCAAGACAAGACAAAACACAATAGAATGGAACACAATACGCAATAAGTACAAAAAAATAATAAAATTTAAAGTCATGTAAAGAAAAAAAGTGTTACGTAGTGTAGTGTCAAGTAATGAGCAGCTGTGGCTCAGTCGATAGCGCGGGTTGTCCACTAATCCACTAATTGTAGGGTTGGTGGTTCGAATCCCGGCCCGGGTGATCCCATGCCGAAGTGTCCTTGGGCAAGACACTGAAACCTAAGTTGCCCCCGATGGCAAGCTAGCACCTTGCATGCAGCTCTGCTACCATTTGTGTGTGTGTGCACTGATTTGTAAGTCGCTTTGGATAAAAGCGTCTGCTAAATGAATAAATGTAAATGTAATGAGAAAGTGTCCGAGTAAAATGTACATACTGTAGATATGACATACTGTATAATATAATGCTGTTATAGCACTATATGCAGCATAAATGAAATGCCAATTGAGATTCAGCTGCAAAATCTCACGTTAAATGTAAAAAATAAAATAATAATTAATACATCATTTGAAAACAAAGAAAAGCTAAAAGTGACATAAATGAGGTGGAAAGTAAAAATATTAAATAAAAAAAAAAAAAAAAACCCTGAAAGCTCTGTTTGATCTAGAGTCCAGAGGAGACAAGATGATTGAAACTGCTGCATGATTCAAGTAGACGTTTAATTCAAAAGCCCAGTTTGAGTGGGTGGATTATTGGAGAAAAAGTCAATGCAATACTATCAAGAAGTGAGTCATTGTAAAATTGAACTGTGCTCTTTGAATGATAAAGACCCCAGGTTAAATGGCTTCCATTTTTATTTTTTTCCCCCCACAGTAAGATAAAAGGGTCTGTGACAAAACTGCTTTGCAGCATGAATTATTCAGGTGTGTTTCTCAACATCACAATGCAATATAGAAAAAAAAAAAAAACACTGCTGCATACATCATCCAAAGAACAATGGCAGAAACCAGGTTTTTCAAAAGAATCCGTATTTTTTTCACAGGCAGTTGATACACTGAGATGTTACAGTACATTGTGACATTGGACAGCACAAGAGTAAGTAATTCTCTATTCAGAGTCCCGACTTAAGGTCAAAATGTAGAAGGAAAGTTACTCGTATTCAGACTCGGGTTACGCAGACACTCAAGTCAGTTTCATTGGCTCCCATCCAGATTATGCAAATTACATTGATTTAAAAACAAAAATAAAAGAAAACTACGGCAAACTCCATGCTTAGTGAATCATTCTCTGAATAGTTAAAGTCAGATTTCTATAGCGCTTTTCTAGGCACTCAAAGCGCTTTATATTGTATGGAGGGGAAATCTCCTCAACCACTACTAGTATGTGGTATCCACCTGGATGATCCGACGGCAGCCTACCACACACCAGCTATTAGTGGAGACGGGAGAGTGATAATTAGCCAATTCAGAGATGAGAGATTATTAGGGGGTCGTGATAAAGAAGGGCCAATGGGGAAATTTCTCCAGGACCTCAGGGGTTTGTTATACCCCTACTCTTTACGAGAAGAGTCCTGGGATTTTTAATGACCATAGAGAGTCAGGACCGCGGTTTAACGTCTCATCGGAAAGACTGTGCACCAATAAAGAATAGTGCACACTATTCTAAGGTGTGAATACCAACATGCACAATTTCAGTACTAAGACAAGACAGAATACAGGCATTTGTCAGCAAACTGCTGCAAAAACAGCCTGGTCAGGACACTATGCTTCGCGTTTTCCAGAACACTGTCTCTTTGTGAGTGTTGCTCTTTCTGCTGGCTTTTTGTCAGGATTTTAATGTCACTTTGATGGGATTCCACACATTGCTAAGACAATTAAACTCGGCTGCAGTCAGAATCTTAAAAGGCGAGGTCTACGAAATCCCCCCCATACAGAGTTGATAGTCCTGCACACACTCTGTCAAAATCATTACTCTCTACTCTGGTGTATGATAAAGACAGACATTCCGGCTCTCAGTCAGCTAAAGCAACAGTGGTGAACTACGAGGGTAGGAGAGCATCAGGCCGCATCCCCCACGGCGAACAATGCGAGGCCGAATCTATTTTGTGCATCTGTTCTGCTCCGATGACAACGGCAATTCTTCAAGCTCAACTTGAATGTCATGGCATCTAGCAGGGAGTCAGAGATTCATCGCGTTAGCAGGTAAACAAACACAAGCCGAACAATGCTTAAAATGCCAGGTGGCATCAACACGGAAAAACACTTTTGGAAAACCTCGCCTGCCATCTGGAACGGACTCTCCCTGCAATTACAGTCCTGGCTAGGCCAACTCCTGCTATTCCAAAATGAACCGACTGCATGTAATTTCACAGCTGACAGTGAAGATAACACTGTGTTGTCACATTAAACACTGCTGGTAACTCAGGAGATTAAGCATTGTCAACACACCTCTTCATCTACATGTACATGCTGCCTTTATTCACATGCTCCTGAAAATTCCACTTCATGATCCATTGTGACAAGGTTCAAGAAGAAATGCTACCTGAAACTGTATGTTCATAGTGTAATATTTGTGATGTGCTTAGCAATTCTGGCTCTGATTTCTTGCTCTTCTAATCAGAAGTTAGCGTTGGCATGTCGCACTGATGTCACGGGGGGGGGGGGGGGGTGTTATCGCTAGCACAGATACAACAGCGTTTAATGTGAAAGCAAAACAGCCAACCAATCAGGTTTTACTGTTAGCTCTAAAAACAAGAGAGAAAAATGGTCATATCTTTTTCAACTCATTTCCCAGCAACGCCATATTCTACACCATATATAATGAGAAATTCTGCATAGAGGTAGTGGAGACGTTGATGCAAACTTTGAACTCAAATGTTGGCCAGAATGCAATGGCTAGTGAGCTATTTACGAAATGATGAGCGCGATGCCATTGACGGTGGTATTAGCATGAAAGTTGTAGCTTTGGAAATGAGGAGCTAAAACAGCTAGAGAGACGGAAGGACTAAAGCGTCGCCGCTCTCTTTAGCTAGCGATGATGCTAGGGCTAAATCAGCAGGGAGACAAATTTAAGTTTTGCTTAATGTAGGAAACAATTAACTTTTTATTTTTTTTCGAGAGAGAATTATAAACTGAAAACATCAACATTATAAAATAAAAGTTTTTCAGGGTGGATCCCCCCCCCCCTTTTAAACATCCAGAGGCTTAATTTTAATTCTGATGACAATCAAAGACTCACCAAGGACAGACTTTGAGATTGAGAGTAGCAGAGCAGCATATCTGTTAACTGCAGGCAATATCAACTAGCCAACTGCCCAGAGGAAAATCAAACACAGAACCAGGAAATTCTATATAAAGGTGAAAAAACTCAATGCTCTTACACATACATCTGTCTGCATGGTGCTTCTGAATGTAGACATTTGCATTAAAGTGTTATGTAAAGTCTGTGTCTGTCTCATGGGGGTGTAAACATTATATTGAAGCTTGTCGACGGTCAGAGACGGAGACTGTTTCTGCACGAGGACAAATAGATCAGCTTTAAATGGAGTGCTTGTAACCCTCAGGTGTTGTGCTATAAGGGGTGCTGAATTCAGGTCTCGTGCTAAACTAGGTGCTTTAGAAGTGGCTCCCGGGTGTCTGACCCAAAAAGACACAGCACAAAGATGTTGACTTCTCAATATGGTCTTTAGATATGAACCAAAAGATAAACTGTGAAATTAATACAGTACTTCAGTAAAAACCTCAGCGTTTTAATTACCAGACAACATCAAGAACTGTGTAACAGCGCAAAACATGGCAACGCAAGAGGATAAACAAATGATAGAGTACAAGAAAGAGAAAGAATTGCTTATTTTGTTTAATTCCTACAAAGGATCTTACCTTGGTGAAGCATCATAAAGGGGTCAGAATCTTATTAGCTGCTCTGACAATCGCCTTTGAGCAATCTTTGGTCAGTCTGTGATCAGTGTTTGATCAGTCTGTGATCAGTTTATGATCACTGTTTGATCAGTCTGTGATCAGTCTATGATCAGTCTGTGATGTCTGTGACCAGTGTTTGATCAGTCTGTGATAAGCCTATGATCAGAGTTTGATAAGTCTGTGGACAGTGTTTGATCAATGTTTGATCAGTGTTTGATCAGTCTGTGATCAGTCTATGATCAGTCTGTAATGTCTGTAACCAGTGTTTGATCAGTCTGTGATAAGCCTATGATCAGTGTTTGACAAGTCTGTGGACAGTGTTTGATCAATATTTATTCAGTGTTTGATCAGTCTTTGATCAGTCTATGATCAGTCTGTGATGTCTGTAACCAGTGTTTGATCAGTCTGTGATAAGCCTATGATCAGTGTTTGATAAGTCTGTGGACAGTGTTTGATCAATGTTTGATCAGTGTTTGATCAGTCTGTGATCAGTCTATGATCAGTCTGTGATCAGTTTTTGATCAGTCTGTGATCAGTCTATGCTGAGTCTGTGACCATTGTTTGATCAGTCTTTGATCAGTGTTTGATCAGTCTGTGATCAGTCTATGATCAGTCTGTGATGTCTGTGACCAGTGTTTGATCAGTCTGTGTTAAGCCTATGATCAGTGTTTGATCAGTCTGTGGACAGTGTTTGATCAATGTTTGATCAGTGTTTGATTGGTCTGTGATCAGTCTATGATCAGTCTATGATCAGTCTATGATGAATCAGTCTGTGATCCGTGTTTGATCAGTCTGTGATCAGTCTATGCTGAGTCTGTGATCAGTGTTTGATTAGTCTGTGATCCGTGTTTGATCAGTCTGTGATCAGTCTATGCTGAGTCTGTGATCAGTGTTTGATTAGTCTGTGATCAGTTTTTTATCAGTGTTTGATCAGTCTGTGATCAGTCTGCGATGAGTCTGTGATCAGTGTTTGATCAGTCTGTGATCAGCCTATGATCAGTCTGTGATCAATTTTTGATCAGGCTTTGATCAGTCTTTGTTCAGTCTGTAATCAGTTATTGATCAGTTTTTAATCAATCCTTCAGAAGTCTGTGATTAGTCTATAAACAGTCTTTGTTTTGTCCGTGTCTGTGATCAGTGTTAGACCAATCTGTGATCAGTGTTTGATAATGTCTGTAATCAGTCTATGCTGAGTCTGTGATCAGTTTTTGATCAGTCTGTGATCAGTCTATGCTGAGTCTGTGATCAGTCTTTGTTCAGTCTGTAATCAGTTATTAATCAGTTTTTAATCAATCTTTCAGCAGTCTGTGATTAGTCAATAAACAGTCTTTGTTTTGTCTTTGATCAGACTGTGAACAGTTTTTTTTTAATTAATCAATAAATAAACATTGGAAAATAGTATTTTGTATTTTAAATACATCTTCATGCCCTGCGATGTGTTGGCATTCTGTCCAGGGTGTCCCCCGCCTTGTGCCCAGAGTCCCCTGGGATAGGCTCCAAGTCTCCCCACAACCCTGTGTAGGATAAGTGGTACATAAAATGGATGCATGGGTGGAATACATTTTACAAATACATTTGTTACAATGATGACTTTCCCCCTCTTTCATTCACTGGTAGCTACATTTTTGTTTTCTGGTGTTGCCTTTTTTAAAATAAATTTTCAGTAATTGATCTGAATAAAGAGCGACCACATGTTCCCATTCCCAGAAACCTGATAGACATAAAAGGAGACGCTGAATTATTTCGGACACCACTCAATTCAGATAGACCAAAACAACAAAATAAGTAAAAGAAGAAATGAATTAATTATCTTTGGTACAAAATCAAACAAGAATTTTATTTAACCAGTGCTGAATTTGTCAGGATTCTGAATTTGCACCTACTCTCAGGTGACAAGGACGTTGTTGGGTTGTTGTTTTTTTCAAGTGGAGTGCTGCCATTTAGTAAATCTAAAGTCCTATGAATATTTGATCAGAAACCATGGTACAGGGGGTTGGAGGAAAGGGGTGTGAGGTGTGCAAGGTATGTGAGTGCCAAGGAATTCAAATTCAAGTTTCAAATTGAATGAGCCACACATGCATTATCAGGAGTTATTAGCCACAGTCCAGCCTGATTTAGTTAGCCGTAGCAGTAATTACACTGGCGCCAGGCTGCTCTACGCCTCTGCTCCCGCTCATATTATCAGCTGGCAAAGACAGGAAGCAGCCACACACACTAGCTTAATAAAGTGACTGACTGTCTTTCTGCTTCTTATCTGACTTTCCTTCTATAATGCAAATGTAAGTCTATGGCCATTTCTGTCCACGTATTAAATGAAGGTACGGCCTCGTGTTATTCTCCCTGGTGATTCAAATGTGAACAGTTATCATAAATAAATATAATACATGTGCATATATATTTGACTAAACATCATTTTTGCAACGAAGTGCACAATTTCTTTATTTCTGCTCGTATTGTGCCTCCCAGAGCCATGGAGAGGACTACAATGAGCAGGAAACATGCTTTAAACTGAAGAAGGACAAGAGCATTTATCACGTTATGGAAGATGAGCTAAAAAGCGCTGAGCTTTCTGAAGCATTCAGCAGGTTGGAGTAAAATGTTGTCACATGTCCACAAGGCCACCTTGGTAGGTAATAAAGAAAGGGGTCCAAGCACCTATTGCAAAAAATGGTGCCAGTCCACAGAAACTAAAATCACCAAGAAATCACCCTGTAAAACCCAAAATGCCAACCAATAATATTTTCTTAGCTTCATGGCACTTTCTAATAACAAAGATTGTATTATTGAAGAACGGCAGTATATACCCCTGTGATCAACATCTAAGATGACAATTGTTACATTTTTTCAGTTTAATTTGAATAGCACGTTTAACAAGGGACATCGTCTCAAAGCAGCGTTACAGAAACATATAAGCACAGGATACAGATTTGAAGTGTGTGAATTGATCCCCTTTGAACAAAGCCCCTTTGAGAAGTCCCAAGGCCATCGCAGCAACTGTAGTCCCAGCAACCACAGCGCAACTGTTCATGCGAAATCAAGGTCCAAAACCATTTCCATGGTATTTCAAGCATCCTCAGCAATCTCCATGCTGCATTGCTTGGGGTCGTCAAATTCTCAATTGTAATGGATCAGAAGCTGGTTATTTTCTATAACTGCAGCTCTGATAGTAGGTCCAGCTGTTATTTAAATCAACGTTTATATTAATGTTTTTGTTTGAAAGTAATTCTATAGTTATTTCTATAGTAACAACTTACACAGAGACTTACACAGGGATGGTGGACGGATAAAAAACACAACATCTAGCCAAGTCAAGAACACTCTGGAGGAGGTTGGCATATCGTTGTCAAAGTCTACAATCAAGAGACGCCTTCATGAATGCAAATACAGGCGGTTTACCTCAGGATGCAAACCACTGGGAACACTCAAGAACAGAAAGGCCAGATTAGATTTACTAGAAAACATCTCAAAAACTGGACTGATGAAATCAAGATTAAATTGTACCAGTATGATGGGAAGAGAAGGAGAAGGAAAGGAAGGGCTCATGATCCAAAGCATAGTACAGAATCTGTCAAACATGAGGAGGAAGAGTTATTGCATGGACATGTATGGCTGCCAATGGAACTGGGTCACTGGTCTATATTGATGATGTGTATGGGTTCAGTCAAATACTGCAAAGCTGATTGGACAGTACTTCAGAGTAGAGATGGATAATGATCCAAAACAACCCACAAGCATGCAAACAAGCACTTACTGAAGTAAAGTTCTGGCACAGCATCTCAAGGGAGGAAACTCAGCATGTGATGATGTCCATGGGTTCCAGATTTCAGATTTTCATTGACTTCAATGGATTTGCACCCAAGTATTAAAAAACAATCCTTATATCTGTGATTATGTCCGTTTGTCCAATTACTTTTGAGCCTGTGAAAATGGAGGGACACTTAAAAAAATTTTAAACCCCTCGAATTAAACTGAAAGTTTTAATCACATCGTGTTATTATGCGTGACTATAATTTCTGTCAACTACATCTAGGCTATGAATAACCAAATAAATCAAATATGACTAAAACGATTATGTATTTTTCAAGAGACTAAAACTAAATTCAAATTAGCTGTTAAAATGGACACCACGATTAGTGAAGCATATATTCGTCTGTTTTGTGCATTAAAAGGAAATTTACAGGCAGCTGAAAGAGAAACCAAAGCCAGGATGTTCTATCACCCCAGATGGTTGCACACTGGCACATAGAGCAGAGCAACGACTCAGAAAAAAACCAGGCATTGGCGTGAAAAGGCCAGACCATCTGCACTCCATTTAGAGCTTGCGTAACAAACAGGAAGGAAAACGGGCCTACATCATAGAGGACGTGAGTCCAGTCCTGAGGGTTAATTGTGTCTGTGCCCGAGTTCCTGGGTGAAAGCAGGAGGGGACGGAAGACATGATGCTTGACGTGAAACAAGCTGAATTTATGGAAAGGAAGCAGCTCCACTTCAGCTCAGAGACCAGCTGTAGCCTCCATATTGGAACTTATGAGTGCCCACCTGCTTCATCGCACTAAGAATCAGGCCATCGAGTGTGAAGACCGACATAGAACCATTTGCTTGTCCTTTTCAATACATTCCAACACAGGTTTTAGACAGCCAAAGGTCCCGGTGTGCTCGGTGTCAACTCGTATTACCCCTGTCAGCATCATTTTGGGTAAAATATGTGGCAAGGTTTCATTTCACATATTCATCTCTGAGCATTTACATTACATTGACATTTATTCATTTAGCAGATGCTTTTATCCAAAGCGACTTACAAATGAGAGATACAAGCAAAGTGATATATCAAGCAGAGAGCAATACAAATAGTGCTACTATACAAGATCTATTAATTGAGTTCTAGAAGAAGCAAAGTGTGCAGAGTAGAGGTGTAAGTGCCTTTTTTTTCTTTCTTTTTTTTTCTCAAGAGTTGGTTAGGTGTTGAGGGAAGAGGCGGGTTTGTAGCTGTTTCTTGAAGATGGTGAGTGAATCTGCAGTCCTGATTGTGGTTGGAAGTTCATTCCACCACTGAGGAACAGTCAGTGTGCAGGTTCTGGAAAAGGGACCTTGTGCCACGCTGAGTAGGAACTACTAAACGTCGGTCGCTGATCGATTGCAGATTGCGTGTGTGAACGTAAGCCTTCAGGAGAGAGTTGAGGTAGGGGGCGCTGTTCCAGACAAGGTCTTGTACGTGAGCATCAAGGCCTTGAATTTGATGTGGGAGGCTACAGGAAGCCAGTGGAGGGAGATTAAGAGGGGCATGACATGGGTTCTCTTCGGCTGGTTGAAGACCAGACGTGCTGCAGCATTCTGAATCATCTGCAGAGGTCTGATGGAGCTGGCTGGGAGGCCCGAAAGTAGAGAGATGCAGTAGTCCAGTTTTGAGATAACAAGAGCC
>JAFFST010054854.1:181329-199377 GCA_022414735.1 Noturus placidus | reverse complement strand
CGAGCTGTTCTGCAAGGAGGAATGGGCAAAAATTTCAGTCTCTCGATGTGCAAATCTGATAGAGACATACCCCACGCGACTTACAGCTGTAATCACAGCAAAAGGTAGCGCTACAAAGTATTAACTTAAGGGGGCTGAATAATTTTGCTCGCCCAATTTTTCATTTTTTTATTTGTTGAAAAAGTTTTAAATATCCAATAAATGTTGTTTCACTTCATGATTGTGTCCCACCTGTTGTCGATTCTTTACAAAAAATTACAGTTTTATATATTTATGTTTGAGGCCTGGAATGTGGTAAGAGGTCGAACAGTTCAAAGGGGCCGAATACTTTCGCAAGGCACTGTATAACCATTTTTAAAGAAATATTTGACAATTTGGGTTTGGCCATTGGTTTAGGCATTGCTCTCATCCTTGCATGTTTAAATGGTTATTTATTTGTAGTGAACTCATTCATGCCAATAGCTAACTAAAGATGCAGCAATAACAGGTTTTAGAAAATCGTAAATATTGTGCCAAATTTATAACCAATCAATATCAACTGATTAAATAAGAGACACCGCAGAAAACTGTGTGGCGTTTATTATATCCTGGCACTTTTCATCTCCTCACATTTTGTATATTAAGACATTGATATATTTTTAATTTGACAAATTTGCCACACTGTCCAAAATTAACATGAAAAATGATTGAATTATAAACCTACCCTGATCACCCATAACATTAAAACCACTGATGGGTGAAGTGAATAACATTGATTATCCCATTACAGTGGCACCTGACAAGCGGTGGGATATAACAGGCTGCAAGTGAACAGTCAGCTATCAAAGATCATGTGTGGAAGCCGGAAAAATGACAAATTGTGTCATTATGCATTGGGTAGTACCTACCAAACATAGTTGAAGGAAAGACAACCAGTGAACCGGCAACAGGGTGCACGTGTGTTGCTTTCACGGGGAAGAGACAGTACCAGGATGCAGTACGGGAAGAAGGAAAGCCAGGAGACATGGTGTGATGCTATGGGCAATGTTCTGCTGGGAAACCTTGGGTTCTGGAATTCATGTGGATGCTATTATGACACATAAAGCCTACCTATACACTTTTGCAGAACAAATATGGTCTCTTTCAGCACCCTGCCACACTATCACGGGATGATCTGAGGAACATGACAAAGACTTCAGGTCTCTGTCATGTCATGATCTCACATCCGCATCTGTTGTGATGTTTGATGTGCTGGACAAACAAGTCCGAGCCACAGAGGCCCCACCTCACAAATGTACAGGACTTATCAGAATAATCTGCTGCCAGTGTCTTAGCACCAGATACCACATATCACCTCCCTTGGTCTTGTGGAGTCCATGCCTCGACAGGTCAGAGCTGTTTTGGTGGCACATTGAGACATACAATATTAGGCAAGAGGTTTTAATGTTACACCTGATCTGAACTGACTTTATGCTTATTTTGTTATATCTTTATACGTCATAAATACCTGGAATGTATAAGGCATGACAGTTTTATGCACCAGCCAAAGCGTACGCCATTTTTCCTACCGTATTATTTTCGTGTCAACTTCCTGTTTGATATTTAACACAAAATATGTTCTCTATCGAGCAGCTCTACTACAAGGTCAGCTCTGACGGTCACTTATCAGGCCAGAAAAGAATTTAAACTGACCCAATTTCCCGGATGTCCCCATACCCTACATTTTTTTTTTAAAATCAGCAGCCAATTCATAAGGTTTGACCTTTATTTAAAAAAAAAATATTATTCAGCAATGACTATGAACTTGTTTCTGTGCACCGTGCATCAGTACATAAGGTTCAGAAAGGCCAAGTTTTCCGTTTCATTGTTCAGCAACCACACCAGTGCACAGATAAAAAATAACGCCTATTTCAGTTTCTATGTGCTCAAGGACCGAGTTCAACACTAAAACCCACTTCTGTTTATTGCTTCTTTTTGCATGTGGGTGAAAATGGTTTACTTTAATATCTCCAGAGGAAGGAAAATGTTCTGTAGACATACTGTGAGGAGAAAATAGGCATGCTATAACCTTGCTGGACTTCTCCTACATTGCGTTTTTATATCTCTTAACTCAAATTGTTATATTGATGTTCAAATAGAAATGTACAAATTCTGCTAACATAAGGTTACAGAAGTTACACAAACTTTTTTTTTTTTTTTTTTTTTCCTGATCAAGCAATAAAAATGATCTTTTTGTGGTACGATTTCATAATTGGCCTACTTTTTAAAGTTTTGTCCAAATTAACTGGGACGCAGACAGATTTCAAAACATTTGTCTGTATTTTTAAAAATGTAGTACCAGGGGAGTGTTCCTTCTGGGTTGTAACGGGTTGCATCACCAATGTTGCTAGCTGTATATTTGGCAGTTTAAGTACTAACTTGGTTCTTGTTTGCTGAATGTGTCACAGTGGATATGTTTGCGCAGGTATGTTGCTCCACTGTGGGTTCACTCAACACTGTGTTGCAAGCATCATGCACCAAATATAACCCAAATACACGCTAACCCTAAAGTAACTTATTTTTTTTAAATTTCAAGGGAGAACAGTGTACCCAACACAGATTTTTAGATACTCAGTAGTGCAAGGCTTTAGATTTGGCATCAAACTCATTTTAGTACATTGTCCAATCGTCCAGTTAATGTTCACATCAACCATCAGAAAGGGGGAAATTGTAATCTCAGGGCCTTTGATTGTAGTATGGTTGTTGGTGCCAGATGGGCTGGTTTGAGAATTTCAGAAACTGCTGCTCTCCTGGGATTTTTGCACAGAAATGTTTACACATTAGGATGTAGAAAGATAAAAAAAAAGAAAGAAATAAAAATAAATAATAAATAAATACATAAATAAATAAATAAATAAATAAATAAATAAATAAATAAATAAAACATTCAGCAAGCAGCAGTTCTGCAGTCAGAAATGCCTTATTGAAACAGGGAAGAGGAGAATTGCCCGACTGTTTTGAGCTAACAGGAAGGTTACAGTAACTGAATTAACCACTTAGAAGCAGAAAAGCATCTATGAATGTAAAAAACATAAGACCTTGAAGTGAATGGACTACAACAGCAGAACACCACATCCAGTTTTGCTACTGTTAGATAAGAATCTGGTTACAGGCTCAGTTGAAGATCTTAAAAAGATCAGGCGATGTTTTGCCCATCTTCAGCTGTGCAATTTTCGTGAGTCCACTCTCATTACGGTTCATTGGCTGACAGGAATACAACCAGATGTGTCCTGTAGTTCTTTTGGACTTGCTAATATATCTTGCTAATATATCTTGATATAGGGCTTGATAATATATCAATATAAAGTCAAGATAATATCTTGATATAGGTGGCTTAGTGGTTAGCTCGTTCGCCTCACACCTCCAGGGTTGGGGGTTTGATTCCCACCGTGGTCCTGTGTGTGTGGAGTTTGCATGTTTTCCCCGTGCTGCAGGGGTTTCCTTCAGGTACTCCGGTTTCCTCCCCCAGTCGAAAGACATGCATGTTAGGCTGATTGGCGTGTCCGTAGTGTATGAATGGGTGTGTGTATGTGATTGTGCCCTGCGATGGACTGGCACCCTGTCCAGGGTGTACCCCGCCTTGTGCCCCATGCCTGGGATAGACTCCAGGTTCCCCGTGACCCTGAAAAGGAGTAAGCGGTATAGAAGATGGATGGATATCTTGATATATATATTGATCATTAACTGAGTTTACCGCTCTATTTTGCCCCCTAATGAAATAACAGATTTGTTCATCTTGTGAATTTTCCAAGTCAGTTATGGTTCACAAGATGATTTTAATTTAAAACAATTCAATTCAATATTATTTGTATAGCATGTTTAACAGTGGACATTATCTCAAAGCAGCTTTACAGAAACATATAAACACGGGATACAGATTTTAAGTGTGTGAATTTATCCCTATTGAGCAAGCCAGTGGAGGCGGTGGTGAGGACAAACTCCCTAAGATGATATGAGGAAGAAACCTTGAGAGGAACCAGACTCAGAAGAGAACTCATCCTCATCTGGGTAACAACGGATAGTGTGAAAGTAAAGGAAAGTTCATTATGGGTTTGATATGAAGTCTGTTTGTAGAACTAGTCCACTGTTCACTAAAGGAGACCTGAGTGCAAAACTGTATGTGGTAATTGCAGTCCTAAGGCCATAACAGCAACCGTAGTCCCAGCAACCACAACGAGAATGTCCATGTGGAATTGAGGTCCAAATCCATTTCCATATTACTTCAAGCGGTACCATCCTAAGCAATCTCCAGTCTGTAGCCTCCAGTTGATGAGAGCTCCATCCAGAGGTAGAGCATCAGGATGGATCAGGCAGGTCAGGAGAGCAGAAAGGGTCAGCATCACTGGCATCTCCAAAAAATCATGTGTGACTCGACAGAAAGAGAAAGGACACAAATTCTAATTTCATTTGGTGGGCCAGTTTAGAACCATTATAGCCATGGGCCGCATGTTTGATGCCCCTATGCTAAATGGTTCTTTTTAGTGCTGATCCAAGAGCCGTTTCATTGAACAAGAACTGTTCCACCATCATGTCCATAAAAGTCATCTCCTTAAAGGAGTTTCATAGGAAATGAAAAGAAAAAAACTGCTTTAAAAAACTTTTTATCAATCATTCAGTAAAGCTAAGCCACGTTGCCATTATCTTTAGCCAGCTTTAAGTTTGCTTTGTCCTGACTTAATCCTCATCCTTTCCATATTGAAGGATTTTTCTCCATCGAGATGTTCCACTTATAACAGGCCTCAGTGAATAAGGGAAAGTAACTGCTACGCCTGCGCTTCATTCATCACTCCAGTTTGCAGAACAAAGTTAGTACGCTCAACTCTTCCAAACCCAGCTGGGTGGTAATGGCAGTAAAGATCTTCACTGGAACAGGGTGTCATCTTAAACAACACCCACAACATCACAAAACCTACCAGGCGTGAGATGATGATGAATGCAGCTCCAACTTTCATGCCCTGGTGAAACTTGGGAATGCAGTAATAGTCCTTCTGGCTGGAGATCCTAAATTGTGGTTTCTCTGCTGGTAAATGGAGCCAATCATAATCACAAAATCAGGGTTGTTTTTTTTTTTTTTTTTTGACTAAAAAGAGATACCACAAAGTAGTCTAGAGACAGTGACCCATCAAGTCTGAGCTAATCCTTTATTTTGTGGTAATAATCCTCAGTAATGTACCAGAATGGGTGGTGAGCAAGCTTCTCCAGTGTCTGGTATAGGAGAACTGCATGTTTACAGTAAAAAATACTATAAGTATATCGAGGCAATTAAAGCAAGCATATTCTCTTTAAAAAAAATAAATAAATAAATAAAACAAACAAAACACACACACACACACACACACACACACACACACAACACTATCCATATCTTACCAAAAAGGAAAGGTAGAAAATACCAGAATATGAGGAGATTAGACATTCTTTTTATGTGCTATTTTTCATACTGCCAGACTTCTGTCTTCACAGTCAAGGTTATTTAGCAAATTTCTGTCCTCAATTCAAACATGCTTAGCTTCTTAAAACAGCAGTGTTGAGTGTATATAGCAAAACTACAACAATAATGGCTGGCAGATGGATGACGGAATGGTAGTTTTTAAATGCACCACAATGGCGTTTTGCTGAGAAATAGTTTATCATGGTCTTCACAGCATGGAAAACAAGATGGGATTCAATTCTTACCATTTCAAATTGATACTACTAGAGGAATTGGCAGCAGTTCGGCTCAATACATCTAGCAAACGAATGAATTGCATTCTTGAGCGATTTATCAATAATGATGGATAAGACGTGTTTACTGCACTGCCTTTTCTTGCGGGTGCTTAACCACAAATAGCAAAAATCCATTTGCTGCCATCACTTTTTACATTTTGCAGTCAGTGAGCAGAGCAATCCCAATTTATTAGGACATGGCCTGCAATGGTAACACACTCTCACACACACTCGAACACTTCATGCTCGGGTGTGGCGTTCGGGTTGTTTCAGAAAGCTGCACTGCAGCGCTGAAAATTAATATGCTCCTTTGAGAGACTGACAGGCCCCAATCTTACATGAACAGACGCACGAGAGGAGCTGTTCTACCTGCATTTTCAGCTTGTTTTTCCTGCTGTCTCCCATACACTTTAATAGACGTCTAATTAGAGTGTTTTGTTGTTTTTTTTCTTTCCCTCTTCACTGCTGAGGAACCATTATTGCCGCCTACTCCAACTATAAAACCGCACAAGTCAGGCTTTTTAGAGACACTCAATCCCTACACCAGCTTTTTTGGCTCTTCTTATTTCCTGTAATTGTTTGCGGTATGGCTTTGTAGGCATAGACCTAACCATAAAATTCACTTTTGCCTCGTACTGCATAACTCTTATTTGGATGTCCAGGCCTGACCCTTGAAGATCTCTCCACCAGATGCGCGTGGAATTGATTCAGTAAAACCTATCAGAAATCATTTAGCATAAAGCTCATGCATAATAACAAGCCGAAATCAACCTGTAGAATGAACTGTACAGACAGTTACTCATCAAGACTCACCAAATCCTTTAATTAGTGGTATCGATACTCAGCTATTTGCCAGCGCGAGTGGTGAGAGATTTTCTCCAACGAAGTGGAAGAGCTTAAGGAAGTTAATACAATCTATATTCACTAATGTCTGCCTTCTAAACCTCTTTCGCCCTTAACAAAATGGTTCACCCAAATTTCCCCAAATATTTATGCATTTTTCACACACTTACAGTAGCTGCGTTTACATGGACAACAAATCCACTCTTAACCCGATTAAGACCATACTTTGATTTAGAAACTACCATGTAAACAGCAATTTCTACTTACCTTAATCCAATTAAGGTCATAATCTAATTAAGCTCTAATCGAATTAAGACAGGTGGAGTACTCCTGTTTTAGTCGCATTATCGACACCTTAATCAGATAATTAGATTATTAATTAGATTACTGCTGTCCATGTAAACTTAGTCACTGTTGTCAGTGTTGAGATTCTGTTTTATACTTATACAGCAGATATTAAAAAGTCTACACACCCTTGTTAAAATGGCAGTGTTTTCTGATTTTTAAAAAATGAAACCAAGATGACTCATGTTAGATCTTTTTTTTTCCCCAAATCTTAATGTGATCTAGCAAATAAAATAAATTGAAACCTTTCATGGGGGGAAAAAAAGAGAAAAAACTGGCCTGGTTGCACAAGTATACACACCGTTTATTTTTTTTTTGTTTGTTTGTTTGTTTTTTTTAAATAATGGGAGAACGTGACTCAGAATTAACCTACATTCTAACTCGTGTTGAAATGAAATCATCACAAACCAGTCATCGTTTAACCGCAAATAAAGATCAATTATTTCTGTAGGATTTTATTGATGACATCTTGGTTTTGTCCGACTGCTAAAGCCATAGTATACAAAGAATTTACAAAGCATGCGCAATATGACCTCAATGTTGAGAGATATCAATTAGGAAAGTGGGACAAAAAAAAATCATTTCAAAAGATGTACCATGGAATCCTGTGAAGGCCATTATCAACAAGTGGACAAAATGGGACAGCTCTCCAAAATTGATAGGACAAGAAAACTTTGATGCGGCCAAGAGAGCCACAGGTCACTCCCTGCTTGTGACAACAATCTCTTGTATTCTTCACATGTTTGGACAATTATCCAAAACATACATCCAAATCAACGCAAAAATGGTTTACTGACTACAATATCAATATCCTACCATGGCCATCCCAGTCCCCTGACTTGAAACCCATAGAAAAAGTGTGGGGTGAACTGAAGAGACTCCACCGGCATGGATCTCAAAATGTGAAGGATCTGGAGAGATTCTGTACGGAGGAATGGTCTCAGATCTCTTTCCATGTATTCTCCAACCTCATCAGGCATTACAGGAGAAGACTCAGAGCTGTTATCTTGGCAAAGTGAGGTAGCACAAAGTATTGACTAAAAGGGTGCCAATAATTGTTGCACACCTATATTTATTTTTTGGGATAAACCTGTGATGTGTTTGCAATTGTTTGATATCCATGAGAGCAGAGTAGTCTTTGTGAATTTTATGAACAGGAGATCAAAATGTTAAACAATAAAGAATCATATTGCTCATATTTACCAATGATGCCAACATTAGTGGAGGGCAGTGTATGTCAAAATAAATACACAGAAAAAAAAAACATTTCATTATCCCACATTCCCCCTTTACTTGGAGTTTTTGGGCAAATCACACTCATAATTTATGTAAACATTCCAAGAGTTCATTTCTTGCAGGTAGAGAAAAAAGCATAATATACATGCCCAAGCTGCAGAAAGGAAGTCAGAGTACATAATTTAAAGCTACTTTAGTCACATAACTGAAATAGCAGAACAATAACAAACTGATTGTAGAGATTCTTTGGTCCCAACCTGCATCTGTGCATTTGTTCTCAATTGAGTATTGTTCATCGCAGCGTGTGTCATTCGGCTACAAAAATGCCAACCACCTACCATTCACCTGGAAGACTGTAATAACGGTATAAAAAATGATTACCAGAATGTTCCAGACAGAAAAATTTCCCAGAGGATTGTTAATAGAAAAAGGGCATCCAGCCAAGACAAATTAGAGGGGGAGTCAACACTTGTGTCTGTCTCTACTTAGTATTGTGTGCTGTACCCTGTAATTAGAAAGAAGAACAAGAGAAAGACTGTGTTGGTATGGCACACCAAAGATCTACCTTATAATTCCACATTCACTATGTAAAAGAAGGAAATTGAAGTACTTGAGATTGAGAAAGGGAGGGGGAAAGGATGATGAGTGTATTCCGTGGGGTTAATCTAGGTTTGTGAATATAAATCTAATCTGAGGCCTGATGCCGCAAAATGGCATACAGCGATTGGACCTTAATCCAAAGCGACTCACAAATGAGAGCACACACACACACACACCAATGGTAGCAGAGCTGCTATGCAAGGTGCTAGCTTGCCATCAGGGGCAACTTAGGGTTCAGTGTCTTGCCCAAGGACACTTCGGCATGGGATCACCCGGGCCGGGATTCGAATTCAGGGTTGGCTTGCTATCCTCTATTCTAACATGTACGTTCGTATACGAGGTTAACATGCCGACGGTGTTCAGGTTCACAACCAGGATTTCCCATTTGCGGCTCCTAGATTTCTTCACCGTTGTCATCACTTCGTTCTACTTCAGCTCTCACTCAGTGTGTGTACGTGCGTTTGGATGTGGGAACATTCAGAGTGCCTTTGTGGAGGTGGACAAGAGTGTTATTGTACCGTGTAAAAAGACTTCGATGTACTTAGACACATACCATCAGAACAGGACTTGCAAATCAGCCGTTGCAGTTTTACAGAAGTACGAGTAGAAACTAATAATCATTCCTTTGCCACCACATGTTTTATCAAGTCAAGTATATGAATCAGTTTTAGGTATTTCTCAACTGTCAATTTCTCTAGTCAGCAAAGTCCAGAAAGAAGTTTTTCTTGTATAGAGAAAGAATGGTCAGATCAAATACATATGAGCAAGTCTCAATAAATCCAGACAGTAACATTTATTAAACTGGACCAGCGTTTCAGATTACTGCAGTGTTCACTTCCTGACTTTCCAGGAAAGTCTTTCAAGTTCCTGATAAATTTATTCCACAGAGACGAACCCATTGCCAAGTCACAGAAAAATCATTTTGACTAATGATCCTAATTCTATTCAATCACTTGACATTCAGTACGTTTACATGGGCAGCAAGGATCTAACTATTGACCTTATTCTGAATAAGACAATATCCTGATTAAGATGATTACATGAGTCACTTTTAGAATATTCCTTTCATGTTCCTGTTTTGCATGTTATAGAACATAGATCGATTAACGGCACACATCATTACGTCCCCATGCCACACCGTCTGTTTACATCAATTTACATTTCATCTTCGTTATAATACCCTATACAGATTTGGCTATTTCAGCTTTACTAAAGTTAAGTTAAAAATTTGTTGTGCTATACGTGCTAATAGATGAATGAGTGCTTGAAGCCGTGGGCTGTGTCCAGAACTGCGTACTTACAGACTATATAGTATATAAGAAAACATGTATCCTGTCTACTATACAGTAGGTAAGTAGGCTGTTTCAGACGCAGCCCTGCTCTCTTGTTTGCCGCCAAACGGTTGAGCACTGCCGTGTGGGATCGTGTCTTGTCACAAATGCGGTGAAAATTCCCACACGATGTTAATAGTGCGATTATGATTATTATACATGTCTGTAATGCACATCGATAATGTGACTAAAACAGGAGTACTCCACGTCTTCATTCGAGTTGTGTTTAATTTGAGTAGGACTTTAATTGGATTAAGGTCATCAATAATCATCGTATACATGCTAGTTTCTTAATCAGAGTATCGTCTTAATCAGGTTAATATAGGAATATTGTTGGCCATGTAAATGTACTGAGTATGTAACAAGAAAATGGTGTCTGTGCTCAATTTCTCAATAAGACATGAAGAATAATTAAAATGTCAGTATGTAGAGGATTTCGCAGAGTGCTTTTTTTTTTTGGTCATTGTTGCAGCCAAAACATGCTTCATTTTGCTCTGGCTTTAAAAAAGAAATTAGTTTCAAAGCTTTCAAAATCTATTCGAATTGGCGAAATTGCAATTGAACATTGTTTCATTTAAAGCACAATTTTATTTTAAATATGATAAATAATTAAATACATAAACTATAAGTAATCATTTTGTAAGCTATCCAACATCTCAAATCGATACAAATTAATAAAAAATTATATCTGCTCCTTTCTTTTCGCCCTTGTATACACAGTAATAAGTGCGTTGTCGCATTGTGTAATGTCACTCCGCATTGTGTTCACAGTCACTACTGATTAACATGGTGTCCAGCTTCTGTCATTACGAGCTCGTCCAAGCTAGTGATAACCTTCCTACAGCCACCAGATAACCTCCACAAAACACAGCTGCAAGCTATTCGGGAGTCAAAGGTCAGCCCTTCTGTCCGCAAAAAGTGACAGCCAACCGTGACGGGTTTCCCCCATTGTTCACGAAGAAACACAGAGACCAAGAGTCCTTTTCCTTTGGAACCATCTCCTGACAGGAGGGTTGGGGAAAGGTCGAAATGTCAAAGCAGGGATTGTCAGCGGCCTTGTTGGAATGAGCTTTTAATGATGATACGGCAGAGCGTTTTGTTTTTACTAGCAGTCGTGGAAAAAATGACATTCCCACACACTCCCTACACAAAGCTCGGTAAAGACGTGCCAGTCTGAAGCCTTTATTGAGCTGCAAGTGTTGGGCGTGTGCTTTAGCGAAAACGTCTTAATTCCAGATATTTTTCTCTACTAACCTCTACAGCCTCTGTAATTAAACTCGCGCTAACTATACACCCCTAAACGTGTCTATTTAAATCTGCAACTTTAAGGACAGGGGGGAATTCCCAGATTGGACCATGTGTTATTTTTCAAACTTTAAATGAGTTGTCATATCATCCAGTTTTTCTCAGGGTAGGCTGACCTTTTTGCTCTTCCTCCCACTTCTCTCTCTCTCTCTCTCTCTCTCTCTCTCTCTCTCTCTCTCTCTCTCTCTCGCTCACTTGCCATGCTATTGTTCTCTGCAGGCAGCAAAAAATAAATAAATAAATAATCGTTTCCCATCCTGTGCCTCACTTAGCTGAATGCTTTATAGTCATGTTTTGCCCGAAACAGAGGAAGCGCCCGTCTTCACACGGGCAGATCCGAGATCAGATTCATGCATCGTCTGATAATGGGAAAGGATTGAACTCGGGTAAGGGATGCTGATCTCTGATCAGTACGGAAGCACGGTTAACAATGGGACACCGGGACCCACACAGATCGGACCACTGGTACAGCTACTTCTGTGTGTAAGAGCTGCATGTGCACGGCTAATGATGGACAGATCATAGAAAATTGGACCCGAGGTCAGAAATAACACAAGACATCGTGTGGGTGCGTGCATGAATGTCACTGTGGTTAAACGGCGGTTTTAGGTTTATTTTGTGTTTTCTTCTAGATTTAAAAGTAGTGTAAAAAGAGGATTTCCCTCTGAGAACATCTTTATAGCCTCCTTCATTTTCCGGATCTGTGTGACATCATGACATCAATGTGTGTGGTCAGAGATAAAAACACTAGCTCATTGTGGACAAGTGGTCCTCCAGACATTCCTGTGTATGTGTGTGTGTGTGTGTGTGTGTGTGTGCGCGCGTGCGTGTGTGCGCGTGCGTGCATGGAAAATTTGACGGATACATCTTTTAAGACCTACAAACCTTATAGACAGTTTGAAAATTCCACACCTAACTCCACTCTAATAAAAGCAATGTTTATTTACCCCAAATGAACATTGGAGTCTCTGTCCTTCCTCTTAGCTAAAAGTGATCTGTCTAGTTAGTCACACTAAAGACAAGATAAGTGTGCTGAAATGGACTTGTGTCCGATTCACACCCACACATCACCTAAAGTGAGCAGCCAGCACTGACAGGTTGTTATTAGCCCAAATGCTAACAATTAGCCAAGCGCTAAGGCTATTCATATGCTTTGTAGCAGTGGCACAGTTCCGTCCCTTTCGTCAGCGATGTATTTGAGGTGGATGCGAAGTGATCGATCATGTCGAAGAGGACAGAGAATTACAAATACATGTATTGGCAACTGGGTAAAGGTTTCACAGTATATCCACATCGACATTTTACATTAAGGTTCTCTCACAATGAGCAAACAGCTTAATGAACACGTTTACAAGAGACAAGAACAGAGGAAGTGATCAACATGGTGTAACTGAAATTTTCAAATCTATATCGACTTAGTCGTAGATTCGAATAAAAACTTGTCGATACAGGAGTATTTCATTAACATTTAAAGAAACGTCAGTTAACACGTCCTAATTTGTAACACTGCTGAATTCTCAAATCTGACCGGTTTGTCATTTTAATTATTTGTCTAGAGCAGCAAATCTGACCGTAGTGCCGACTGTTAATCACAGGTTTACGTTGAAGTACAGTACAACGCTCCACATGATCGAAACCTCATAAGAAACAGATGTTTTTTTTTTTTTGTTTTTTTTTTTTATATGTATTGTTATTTAACAAAGATATACAATTATGGATATGGTGAAGATTTCTTACCACTAGGAGAAGCCGTCAAGACAGAGGAGTCTGCTCTTTCTGGTATCTTGTTAACATGATAAACTGCATATTTATTTATTTATTTGTTTATTTATTTATGAGAGGTTGGTGACGGAACGACTGTTTATAGCTTCTATAAGGGAAGCGATAACATGAATGTGTTTAACAGAGGTTCCACAACATAAGCATAAACAGAATACATAAATATAAAATGTTCCACAAAATAATCAGCCATAACATTAGAACCACTGGCAGGTGAAGTGAATAACATTGATTATCGCATTACAAGAGGAACGTGTCAAGGGGTGTGATATATTAGGTCACAAGTGCACTGTCAGCTCTCGAAGTTGAGGTGTTGGAAGCAGGAAAAATGGGGTAAGCGTAAGGATTGGAGCGACTTTAACAAGGGCCAAATTGTGATGGATAGACGACTGGGTCAGAGCATCTCTAAAATGGCAGGTATTGTGGGGTGTTCCCAGTATGTAAAGGTTTGTAGCTACCAAAAGTGCTCCAAGGAAGGAGAAACGATGAACCAGTGAAAGGATCATGGGTGCCCAATGCTCACTGATGTGCGTCGGGCGCAAAGGCTAGCTGGTCTGGTCCGAACCCATGGAAGAGTTATATTAGCACAAATTGCTGAAAGTGTTGATGCTGGCTCCTACAATGTGCAGCTGAGCATCAGAACTGGACCATGGAGCAATGGGAGAAGGTGGCAGATGATTAACAGATGATTACGTTTCCTTTTACATCATGTGGATATCAAGAGATGTCACCAAGATGAACAATGGGAAGAAGGCAAGCCAGGCAAGGTAGTGTGATGCTGTGACTTTGACATAGTAACTGCAACTTTGCTTCATGTCACACCGCATCACACCAACCCTTCACTGAATATATTTTTTAACATCACCACACCCCCCAGTTTTATTCTTTACTTTTCATTTTGTTAAGATTAATAATGATTTACTCTATATTTAACATGTGCTAATGCTCACGTTAATTAATTGACGCAAATAATGTAAGAACCTTAATCACATATCACAATATTGGCCTTAAACCCATATAACTAATTTTTTATCTCCTTTTACTAATCAAGTAAAAGTACCCAAAATGTTTATTGAGGAAAATATTGAGCATCCGTGCATTTGGTATGTACACACACTGTGATTAAACACAAAAAAGCCATAAAGACTGATGTGTACATTTTTATATACACGCAGACACTTGACATCCAAATTACCACTCATACATACTCACTCAGCACTGATTGCACCACACACAGATATGGTTGGGGGTGAGAGAGAGAGAGAGAGAGAGAGAGAGAGAGAGAGATGACATGTTAATTATTACTAAGAGGAATGAGAAGAGATCAGGACCCATGTCCCTACATGCCCCCTCAAATACAAAAACGTTTTATAAACAGACAGTTAATGTCAGTTTTGCTGTCATTTTGCTGTCATTGTTGTCGTCCCCCCCCCCATCATGTATTTATTGTATGGTATATGTGTTTTATCTTTGCACTTTTGTTTGCTTCAGAAACGTTGAGAGTAGGCTAGACTTTAATGAACTTGAACAAACTATGCACACAAATTTAAGTGAAAGAACAGAAAGCCAGAACCACGACACAGATGAATAGCCTAACAAAAATTTATTTAGTCGCTCAAACGACAGATCTTTGACATGACATTGCAACATTACAGTTATTTGCCTCATTTGTAAACAAATTTACCTCCTCAATCTTTGAAATTCGAAACTTTTATTTATTTATTTTTTAAATCAGTTTTATTGAAATTATTGAATGGTTTCTCCGCTGTGAATTGTAACACCAATCCAGCTAATGACATAGGAAACGACAGTGCGGAAAATAAGTATTGAACGCGTCAACATTTTTTTCAGTAAATATATTTCCAATATATTATACACTTGAGATTTTCACCAGACATCAGTATTAGCTCAATAAATCAGCAAATATAAAGAATTCACAACATTAAAGTCCATGAATAAAGTTATGTGCAATCAAGTGGAATGAAACAGGAAAAAATGTATTGAACACACTAAGAAAAAACAGTTCTCCAAGGCAAGGCAAGGAACCAGCTGAAATCCATAAGTAGTTAGAAAGTAATTATACCTCTAATCTGTGCAAATTAATATCAGCTGAGTTAGTAAATTGATGGTCTATTAAAACGCTTTTGGTTACCAAGGTATCACACAAGAAAGGTCTAATGACGGGTAAAAGCAAAGCGCTCTCCCAAGACCTTCACAACCTTATTGTTGCAAAACACATCGATGGAATAAAATACAGACGTATTTCAAAACTTCTGAAAGAGCTCCAGAAACACTTGGAAGCAGCAGGTATCACAGTCACAGAGAAAACAATAGGCAATGCATTCCACTTCTCATGCTTACCCACAAGACTCCAGTACTAAAGATAAAGGCATGTCGAAGCTCATTTAAAGTTTGCTACAACTCATTTGGACAAGCCTATGAAATACTGGGAGAGTGTAGTCTGGTCAGACGAGAACAAAGTTTAACTTTTTGGCTGTTATACTACACACCATGTTTGGAGAAGAAATGGCACTGCACATCGCCCTAAAAACACTACACCAACAGTGAAGTTTGGAGGTGGAAGCATCATGGTGTGGGGCTGTTTTTATCACATGGTACTGACAGACTTCATATAATTGAAGGAACGATGAATGAAGATCGGAGAAGAACCCATAGATTTTTGAGAAGAATCTTCTGCCATCCACCAGGATGATGAAGATGAGACGTGGGTGGACTTTCCAGCATGACCACGATCTAAAGCATACCGCAAAGACAAATATCAATTGGTTTCAGAAGGAAAAAAATCAAGGTGCTAGAATGACTCAGTCAGTCACATGACTTGAATCCAATTGAACAGGATTTAAAAACAATATGTTTAGAAGAATGTTCTCCTAAACAACATTCAGAGAATGAGAAAGGGTCAGAGCGAGTCCTACCCCAACAGGCCTGTATTAATGCTTGCAATAATAACATTCATCCATCCATTTTTCATACCACTTATCCTACACAGGGTCAGAGGAGCATGGAGCCTGTCCCTGGGAACTTGGGGCACGAAGCAGGGGACACCCTGGATGGGGTGCCAACAATCGTGCACACATTCACACACTACAGACAATTTGGAAATGCCAATCAGCCTACCATGCATGTTTTTTTTAGACTTCAAATCGGCAGAAACGTAGGGCGGCTATTGCTCAAGTGGTAGAGCTGCTTGTCCACTAATCGTAGGGTTGGCGGTTCGATTCCCGGCCTACGTGACTGCACATAGATAGATAGATACTTTATTGATCCCCGAGGGGAAATTCGAGGTCCCAGTAGCACAAGACACACAGCGCGACATACAATACAATAACAAAGACAGGTTGTATATGCGGGCTAATGTAGTCCATAACCGTGTATGCAGTAAAAACAGTATTGTTATAGAGGGTCAATGATGCAAAAACGTGTATGAGATGGTCAACATACATTGTTATAACACTGCTGTAGGAGGTCAACAGTGGTGTATAAGAATGTATGAAAGAAAAGGTGAAGAGGCAGATAGACTATAGAGGGAAGTCTCTCACCTCTTCCTCTAAGTGAAGCGTTAAAAAGTTGTATGGCCCTAGGGACAAAAGACTTCCTCAGCCTGTCAGTTAAGCATGGCAGTGAGCGTAGCCTCCAACTGGTCAAGATCTTTCGCTTCACGATAACGTTGTGGAGAAGATGACAGTCATTGTCCAAAATATTGATCAGTTTGTTCAGTGTCCTTTTGTCTGACACTGAAGTGATACACTCCAGTTCAGCTCCCACAACAGAGCCAGATTTCCTGACCAGTCTGTCTAGTCGTACAGCATCCTTCTTCTTTGTGCTTCCTCCCCAGCATACCACAGCATAGAAGAGGACACTGGCAACAACAGACTGGTAGAACATCCGGAGGACCTTGCTGCAGACATTAAAGGACCGCAGCCTCCTCAGGAAGTACAGCCTGCTCTGCCCTTTCCTGTAGAGTATTTCACAACTGGCTGACCAGTACAGTTTGTTGTCCAAGTGTACTCCCAGCTACTTGTAGGTGTTTACCACTTCCACCTTTACCCAGTGGTGACTGGCAGCAGAGCGGGCTTAGACTTCCAGAAATCTACCACCATTTCCTTGGTCTTAGCAGTGTTGAGTTGTAGGTGGTTGACTTTGCACCATTGCACAAAGTCCTCCAATAGGCTCCTGTACTCCTCCCTGATATGCCCCACAATTGCAGTATCATCCGAAAACTTCTGCATGTGGCATGACTTCTGCATGTGGCACAGGGTGAACAGGACTGGAGAGAGCACTGTTCCCTGTGGAGCTCCGGTGCTGCTAATCACAGTGTCAGATAGGCAGTTCTTCAGTCTGACGAACTGTGGCCGCTCTGTTAAATTGTCCGTGATCCAGGATGCCAGGTGAGCATCCACACCAATCTGCAGGAGCTTGTCACCCAGTCTGAGGGGTTGAATTGTATTAAAAGCGCTGGAGAAATCGAAGAACATGATTCTCATAGCACTTTTCCCTATACTGAAGTGTCCTTTGGCAAGACACGGAACCCCAAGTTGCTCCCGATGGCAAGTTAGCACCTTGCATGGCAGCTTTGCTACCATTGGTGTGTGAGTGTGTGAATGAAACATAGCGTAAAGCGCTTTGGATAAAAGTACTATATAAGTGCAGAAAATGTACCATTTACAGTGCCTTGCGAAATTATTCGGCCGCCTTGAACTGTTCGACCTTTTGCCACGTTTCAGGCCTTAAACATAAAGATATAAAGCTGTAAATTTTTTGTGAAGAATCAACAACAGGTGGGACACAATCATGAAGTGGAACGAAATTTATTGGATATTTCAAACTTTTTCAACAAATAAAAAACTTAAAAATTGGGCGTGCA
>JAFFST010054854.1:162391-175006 GCA_022414735.1 Noturus placidus | reverse complement strand
GATCTCTCTGACTGGTCATGTTAAAAGTAGTTCGCAGGTCAAAAAAAAAAAGTGTGAGCACCCCTGCCTTAAACCTTTCATGCATAGTGTTTCATGCAAGTATTTTTATTTATTTATTTTTGTTTTATTGACCCATGAGTATATACACATACATACCTTTAAGCATCATGCACACGTCCCAAATTGTGTATCTGTTTAATATTTTCTTTAAAACAAACAAACGAAAAAAAATAAAATAGTGGAAAATTATGGACATGGAAGATTTATTATTTTTATTATTATTTCAGGAATACTCGTTTAGCCTATTTTAACTAATGGACAAATCCATTTGCCTTTTATTGTTTATTAACATAATCAAAATCCTTAAATCATGCCTAAAATGTTAAAAGGGAGATAATCTAAAGAATCTGGATATGTGTATAACTCCTTTATACACGAAAGAGTCAAGGAAAAAAAAATCAATTTAAGTCTTTAAGTATAAATAATGAAATTTCATACTGTTTGTAGCACCGTATAATTATTGATAATGGTTCATGTGTTTCCGGATGTGCACCTATTCACTTTATTGTTCATGCGTGCCTTATGGTAAATGGTTCATACTAAAGAAATAAACAAGAAGAAGAATGAGTTACCTACACATGTTAAGAATAACATACTTGCATATATAAACCCCACAGGTTTCAATGGGTGGCAACATATTTCCCTGATGACTACGCTGGCACCACATTGTCCTCACTGCACTCCCTCACACACAGCCGCATTCCTCTGTAAATGTGTGTGGCAAGAAACGTTATCACCACAAAATACCAACGTCAACAGGTGAGGAGCTAAACAAGCTACTGCACATACGGCTTAGTAATTGTTTACTGTGGTTCAGAGAGCAGGATGAGTGTGAAGCTGCATTTAAATGTTCTCGAGCTTACTTTTAAGCACCCTAGCAGGAAAACAAACACACACGGGTCGACGTGGAAAGGAAACGGTGGACTGTGCTGATTCAGGCTTGTGAAAACATCCCTTTTTGTGTACGTCCAGTGAAAGACGTGAGCCAGTTAGAGTTGGGCCAACTGCTGATGTTGGAAAGAATGCACTGCTGTCAGGTCTCCATTGTTCACCATGAAAAATGATTGACACGGAACAGATACAGATCTAAATTTAATGGAGGGGAATTTATGTCTTTGTACAGTGCAATCTCAAAATAAGGTGGTGCGCATATAATAAAGGTATATAGATAAACCAGAGCAACTCAGAAAAGGTGAAAGGTGTTAATGTAGCCTAGTGGGAAAACTTTCAGGTCTTTCAGTTGCTCATTTTTAAGTATTCATAAGAGCCATTTATTTAATGTACATTTTATTTTAAGCACACCTCCAAGATGACCACTGCCTTGGTAAAGAAGCTGAGGGTGAAGGTGATTGACTGGTCAAGCATGTCTCCAGACCTAAACCCTGCTGAGCATCTGTGGGGCATCCTAAAATGGAAGATGGAGGAGCACAAGGTCTCTAATGTCCACCAGCTCCGTGATGTCATCATGGAGGAGTGGAAGAGGACTCCAGCGGCAACCTGTGAAGCTCTGGTGAACTCCATGTCCAAGAGGGTTAAGGCAGTGCTGGAAAATAATGGTGGCCACACAAAATATTGACACTTTGGGCCCAATTTAGACATTTTCACTTAGGGGTGTACTCACTTTTGTTGCCAGTGGTTTAGACCTTAATGGCTGTGTGTTGAGTTATTTTGAGAGGACAGAATATTTACACTGTTACACAAGCTGTACACTCACTACTTTACATTGTAGCAAAGTGTCATTTCTTCAGTGTTGTCACATGAAAAGATATCATCAAATATTTATAATAATGTGAGGGGTGTACTCACTTTTGTGCGATACTGTATACAGTTACACACACACAGTTATAGATAAGATTCAGAGTTACACACGTTATATATAAAATAATCTTTCAACACACAAAGTGGAAGGAATTATTTCTTTTTTTTAATCCAGTTCCTGGTTTATTCCGAGGACTAACACGTGAACAACAACCAGGGTGCAGACGCAAACACCATGGCACATTCCTGTCAGCCTTCTGTCACACTTACAAATAGTGGATAGATTCCTGTCACAAGACAGAAGAGAAGTGCTCACTCTGTGGTGTAGCTTAAAGTTCAGATCAATAAATGAACGCTATTATCAATGCCTGGGAGTTTTATAAGGCAAATTACCTTCATCAGATCTTAAAATATATGCATATACTCTAGTCGAAAACCTTTACAGATTTCCCCACACATAACTTTCCGCTCTTCTTAAAAAGTAGATGACATTTGAAATCCGGAGTCAGCTGTGGGTGAAAGGTGATGAACTGGAAGCTTATATTTATATTTTCGGAGGAAAATGTCGAGGCTCCTTAGCTTGTATTATACAAACTAATTATATCATGTTTAACACAGAATCATGGCACAGCAACGAGGCATTAAGGTAAACACCGGGACTTTCCTAACAAATTGAGACATGAATACACACCAGCGCATACCTCAGTATGAAGGTGCACTCAAGCACAAATGGAAAATAATGTCTGTTTTTTCAAGTAAATTACGCAGATGATTGAAGCCATAAAGTGATCCAACCTTTCTGCAATCCTACAGTTTTCCCTCACTCCTTATGGCAACATGTTCGTATTAATGGCAGCTGGAGAGAGTGAAGTCTAGACTATAATATCTTACATACCTAAGAATTACCCCAACTCAAAACGGGTCAGTGACAAACTGAGCTGTGGCTCAGTCGGTAGAGCGGGTTGTCCACTAATCGGTTCGAATCCCAGCCCGGGTGATCCCATGCCGAAGTGTCCTTGGGCAAGACACTGAACCCTAAGTTGCCCCCAATGGCAAGTTAGCGCCTTGCATGGCAGCTCTGCTACCATTGGTGTGTGTGTGTGTGTGGGTGAATGAGACACAGTGTAAAAAAAAAAGCGCTATACAAATGCGCCATTTACCATTTAGAAACATGCTCAACCAACCAATTGGAAAAGTCTTCTGGTGTCTGAAAAGACTACAAAATTCTTGACGTATGTAAACTACCGCTTTCATCATTCGGTAACAGCGTAGACACGCCCACTCAAATCTCCAACATCAGTCTAATTCAAGCAGCCCATCACACATAAGCATTCATATTACAGCATAGTATTATTATTATTATTAGTATTATTATTATTAGCGTTTTGATCACGGCTCCAAAATGGAGGACGTACAAGTATTATTTCCATTATACTATATACTAAAATTGTACTATTCCTTCAAGAATTTCAAGCCAGAATTCCCAAGCTCCTGTAAGGAAAAGTGCACTCAATGTTGGAGCCAATATGGCATAAAGTGAACACCGTACCATATGAACCATTATTACGACAGGTTTGAACCATTAAAATACATGGGTGAGTCAAATTTGCTTCGTGGTGTGTTTTCTTGCCTTTTAGGCGTGTAGGGGCAAGTGTGAAACCACATGGCATAGTTACAAAAAAAACAAAAAACTTAGCAATCATTTGGTTAGCAAGCGTAGCTGTTCAACCAGCTTCACAAGTTCAACTATTCTCTTTGTTCATCACTTTTTCCACTTCTGCCACAGGAAAAAAAATCTCGAGTAGGACGTTTCTGTACCTGATTTGGAGCATGGTAATAATAATAATAATCAATAAGGTGTGGTTTTCTATATAATTCAATAGTGACCAGAGTTCAGAACTGTTTTGGGAATTTAAAAGATAATGGTGGGAAAACAAGGTTGACAATTTATTTATAACTGTTCAAATTAGCCTAAATATTTGTTCCTCCACTCTTTTCCCAGCAGCAGAGTGGGTGGAACCAAGCCTTGTTGATGAGAGAGGTCACAGGAGAATAGTCAGACCGGTTGGAGGTAACAAGAAGGCTACGTTAACTCAAATAACCACGCTTTACAACCATGGCGAACAGAAAAGCATCTCAGGATGACAATACGTTGAATCTTGAGGCGGATCTGTGACAAGGTTATGATCTACACTCTGCACAAGCTCACCAAAACTGGACAGTTGAAGACGGGAATCTGAGATCACATATCCTCCCAATGTTTCCTGATATTTGATGTGAATGTTATCTGAAACTCTTGACCTGATTCACATTATGAAGCCTGTTTGAGAGTACAGGTAGTTAAGGTCATTATCTGGAGAATATTCTTGTCAGTGTAGAAGTGGATAGGTGGAAGTCCATTGTCCACCTTGTTCTTTTCTTCATGTTCCTGTCCAGCACATTTTATATGCTTCAAGCTTTCAGCTCTGCCCCACTCTACTAATTAAAGCAAGGTACAACATTGTGATGGAACTCAATTTGGACAGCACTAAATTCCTCTTCCTGTGTCTCCTGACTCCAAACTGACTGTAGCCAACCACTTAGAAACATCTTCTGCCTGCGGTTAATTATACAAAACCCCAATTCCAAAAAAAATTGGGACACTCGCTGTATAAAATGTAAATAAAAACCCGAATGCAACGATTTGCAAAGCTCACAAACCCCTGTATTATTCACAATAGAACCTTGAAAACATATCATACAGTTAAACTGAGTAAATGTACCATTTTAAGAAAAGAAAATAAGGTAATATTGAATGTCACTGCCACAACACATCTCAAAAAAGTTGGGACGGGGGTCGACTAAAGGCTGGATAAGTGTTGCTAAAAAGAAACCGCTGGATGAACATTTTGAAACTAATTAGGTTAATTGGGAACAGGTCAGTAACATGATTGGGTATAAAAATAAAATAAAATAAAATAAAAATAAAAAATAAATAAATAAAAAAAAAAAAAAAAAAAAAAAGAGTATCTAAATTCAGGTTCACTTTGAACGATTTTAGCCACGATTTGGTCGTCTGAGACAAATTTTGAGAATCCTTAAAAAGTCCTAATCCTTGGCCTAAAATCTGTAGTCTTTGATCGCTACTTTTACATGTTCCCCAATTTCCTTGTGGGAAAATTGTTCCTCTAATTAAGTTCTGGCAATGTCAGAGGTTTTGAGGCACAGTCCTGTAGTGTTGCTTCTCCTACACCGCACGAGTCTTCGTGCATGCGTCCGTTTTTCACGTCTCTACTGTCGGACATTGACAAATGAGATCCTACAGTGTGACGTAGCTTACAGCGGAGATCGTGTTCATACAGTCTTTAAAGAGTCTTTCAGAATTAAAGAAGAAAAACTGTGTCTACAATTTGTCGAACACTTTCAGAATAATGTTCCTCAATGCGATCAGAATTGGCATGTTATTGAATAATGCTAAACTTATATTGTGCAGTCGGTGATCCATCCCAAAGGTTTTCAGTGGGGTTGAGGTCAGTGCTCTGCGCAGGACACTCGAGTTCTTCCACTCAAACCTTAACCTACCATGTCTTCATGGAGATCGCTTTGTGCACGTGGGCATCATCATGCTGGATTATGTTTGGGCCTCTGTGAAGGGAAAGTGTAATGCTACAGCATTCAAAGACATGCTGTACAATTGTGTGCTTCCAATTTCATGGCAACAGTTTGGGGAAGAACTACGTTTGGGCAAGATGGACACGTGTCAACAAAGGTTTGGCCATATAGTGCTGGAGAAGGAAGCAAGTTTTATTAAACTGAGTATTTTCTCAATTTCTCTCATTGTCCGTGGCTGCTTAGGTTTCACATTCATCCCGGACGATGGCTTGCTTTAGATACAGACTTATTATAGCAGGTTTGTCCATTATAATAATGAGGTCACAATGAGCTCATTTGCTGTGGCTAGCAAAGTGACTTTGATGAAATCACAGGAGCGCAAAATGGTAGGTTGTAAATGCTTGTGGGGCGTTTCTACATTGCAAAAAGGTTTTTTTTGTTTGTTTGACACGTCGTGTTATATCCTCTCACACATAACAGGAAGTATGTGTATGACGAGCATCATTTGTAGCACTGTGTTAAGTGCAACTCAACAGAAAAGGTTTGGCAAGTGAAATCAGCATGCCCCTTAAATCACATCCGACTGTCTCTTTTCTTCTTTTCCTCTCTCACCATGTCTTGCTCTTTACACTCTCCATCACTCTATGGGCATGCGTGTGTGTATGTGTTTCTTTTTGCCAGTGCATCGCTTGCAGGTTCATATTTTAAACGTGCGACATTAAAGATAAATGCACGTGTCAGTTCAACCTCAATGCACCCATGTAAACAATGAGGCTCCACTTTTTCCAATCGCACGCATCTCTCGCCTCCGTCTCTCCTCCTCACAATGTGACATCTTCTCCCCCTCCGAAAGCATGAAAATATACTTGCTTTTTTTCTCCTGAGACAGGGGGGCTCGGGAAGTGACAGCGCTCTGACGCTCCGTATACTTAGTTGGGTTTGTGATGAGGGTGTGAGAAAGAGCCTCAAGGTCACCCGTTTTTTTTTTTTTTCTTCCAAAAAACATTATTCAGGCTTCTATGCTTCTGAAGCCAAAGCCATCAGAGATTTATGCTTTTTAATTAACATGAATGAATGTAGCTGCAGCAACTCGACTACCCACCCCCAATCTTTCCTTTCTTGGCACACACAAGATCGTCAGGTTGCCCCTGTGTGAGGAGACAGTGAGCGAGCCAAAAACGAGTGGAAAATGTACAGGAAGGAGAAGCTTTCCGAGGCCGCGAGTGGGTGTGCGACAGATCGGGTGAGAGACACTGAACTGCATGGAGAGAAAGAAAGAGAGACACTGAACTGCATGGAGAGAGAGAGAGAAAGAGAGAGAGAGAGAGAGAGAGAGAGAGAGAGAGAGAGAGAGCATTTTGCACTCGTCTGCCAGATCTCACACAGATTATTATTATGGATTATTATTATGTTCAGATTAATTACACTTTCTGAAGCATAGGCAGTGCTCACAGACACATGTTCCTGTACAGAGATGAGTGTGTGAGTGTGTGTGTGTGTGTGTGTGTGTGTAGTCAGGGCCCCTGTCTCAACACGTTCCAGAACACACACATGGACCCAGGAACCTTTGTTATCTTGTTATTGCCTCTGAAAGAGTCTGAAGTCTCTTCACTGCCAGGAGCGTGTCATGCAGAGAGGGTTGTTCATTAGTTATGAAGGCAAATGCTCACGCATGCCTCTTCCCATCCCTCCACCACCCTCCCCCAGCTCCGCCCACATTCTGCTGCCATGGTGGTTGCCATGCCGATGCCAACAGTGCCATCTGAACTACCCTGCTGAGACCCTTCAAGGCTTCACTATGTCCTAAACGCTTCCCTTTTCTCTCAGTCTTTCTCTCCTGTCTCTCCGTTGTCCTCTCCATCTGTCTCCCTCTCGCTCGAACTTTGTCGTGTTTTTCACCCTCTCTTATTAACTTTCCATCTAACCTTCACTCAGTCTTATTCTGGTGTTCTCTTCTTCTTCTTAGTCTGTCTCTTCATGTCTCCCTCCCTGTTTCTGTCATGCCTGGACTGAATAGTTGCTTGTGACATCTCATGCTATGCTGAAAGGAAACGTTGAGCGCTTTAACCTTTGCCCCCGGGGGTCATGGACTAATGAGGTGCGGCGAGGACAGAAAGCAGGAAGACAGGAAAACTAAACGACAGCCTGTCGGCATGTACAGTGTCATACTGCTAAGGAGAGACACACACGATCTCACAAAGGAAAATAAAAAGACAGGAATGGAGCATGAAAAGCATGTTACAGAAGGGGGGGGGGGGTCACTTCATCACATCAGAAAGCGCAAAAACTGATGGAAGAATGCATTACCAAGATCCAATTTACCTCGGAAGCTCTTTCCTTGTCAAACATGGTCACGTAGCGTGAAGTATGAAAATCAAATGCACAGCACGAATTAACGGATTTCTGACAAACTTTTTTTTTTTCCCCACTTAGGCAATATTCCATGCACGGAAGAGTTGATTTAACAACCTGTCATGGCTAATTCCAGACTGGAAGATAACTTCCCCGTGCTCTTCCAAGTTCTCGTTTGAACTCCAGTAAGGGCGAAGACTAGAGCGATAGACTAAGTAACAGTAAGAACATTTGAATTCAATACATTTTTACATGTGTAGCACTTTTAAATGATAAATTGTCACAAAGAAGCTTCACATAAATATATAAAATGTAGGCGATACGTTTTAACTATAAAAATAAAAGCCAAAAGGTGACAGTGGCAAAGAAAAACTCCATGAGATAAGATGACATGAGGAAGAAACCTTGAGAGGAACCAGACTCAAAAGACTAGTAGTGCAATTACAAATAATTCCCTTTCATAATTTTACGCTACATGGTCAAAAAATGGAATTGTGTAACCAGGAAGTCCATCATAGTTTTCACATGAAGTCTCTTTTATAGATCAGAGAAGCACTTCGAAGTAGCTCAGAAAATAGGAGATGTTTGCTCTGTTCACCAATACAAACATCAACCCTGCTGTGTTTATGTCACTGCCCTTACTCCTCACCAGGATAAAACATGATCTGGAGAAGAAGAATAGTGTGAGGGGGATGAGATGTTAGCAGAAGTAATATCTGACAGAAAAAGGGAATTATGGGCTGAAGGAGCTGACCATAAGCAGAGGAGGAAGAATCGACCCATACAGGAATTATGCTCATGCTTCTGCTACGAGTCATGTGGAAAAATGTCACTGCTGTAGAAGCGATAAAAGGCTAAATAACAATATTCATCACTCACCGAATTAACTCTGTAGCCAAAAAAATCGATTTTCGGCCTGTTTTGAGTGTATTCATGTTCAGCATTGGATTTATTTGTGATGTCACACTCCACAATAGTGCTTAATGGCTCGTATGAAACTACATATTCGGGATTTTAACAATTTAAAAAGTACTCCTCTTTCCCGTCGCCCTGCTCACCAGCAGATAAACACAGTCACGATACTCTCCACACAAAAACCCAACAGAGTCCTGAATAATCTGATGACAGGCTTGTGTTGGGTGTGAATATACACAGAATTTTAATGTTCTATATTTCCGTATTAATGACCTAAAACAATCAGATTTTCACACTAGACCTTAAAAGTAGATAATGAGAACCTAATTAAATAAAAGCAGACTAAATATTATACCTGATCATTTATTTATTGAGGAAAATGATCCGATATTACATATCTGTAAGTGGCAAAAGTATGTGAACCTTTGCTTTCAGTATCTTGTTTGAGCCTGTTGTGCAGCAATAATTGCAACTAAACATTTCTGAATTTCAGCCCGTTCCTCAGTACAGAACGGCATCAACTCAAGGTTGTTGGTGGGTTTCCTCACATGAACGGTTTGCTTCAGGTCCTTCCGCAACATTTCTATTGGATTAAGGTCAGGACTTTGACTTGGCGTTCCAAAACATTAACTTTATTCTTCTTTAACCGTTCTTTGGTAGAACAGCTTGTGTGCTTAGGACCGTTGTCTTGCTGCATGACCCACTTTCTCTTGAGATTCAGTTCACGTCCAGATGTCCTGATATTTTCCTTCAGAATTCATTGTTCCATCAACGATGGCAAGCCGCCCAGGCCCGGATGTAGCAAAACAGGCCAAAAACCATGATACTACCACCAGCATGTTTCACAGCTGGGATAAGGTTCTTGTGCTGAAATATAATGTTTTCCTTTCTCCAAACATAATGCTTCTCATTAAAAATGTTATATTTTAGTCTCATCTGTCCATCAAGCCTTCTGGCTTGTCCGTGTGGTCTTTAGCAAAAGACCAGCAATGCACTTTTTGGAGAACGGTCGTTTTCTCCTCGCAATAAACACCATCGTTGTTCAGTGTTCTCGTGATGATGGACTCATGAACATTAGCCAATGTGAGAGAGGCCTTTAGTTGCTTAGAAGTTACCCTGGGTTCCTTTGTGACCTCGCCAGACTATTACACGTCTTGCTCTTGTAGTGATCTTTGGTCTCCACTCCTGGGTAGGGTAACTATGGACTTGATCTTTCCTTCATTTGAACACAATCTGTCTGACTGTGGATGGTTTTGTAACCACTTCTAGCTTGACAAGTATCAACTCTTTTTCTGAGATCCTCGGAAACATAATTTGTTCATGCCATAATACACTTCCACATGATCAGACTTTGATAAATCCCTGTTAAATAAAACAGGGTGCTCACCAACACCTAATTGTCATCCCATTTGTATCCAACAAGCCTGTTCAAGGTTTGTTTGCATGGTGTCAGTTCTAGCTCTGTAAAATGGCTCTACTAAAAGGAAATCACCGGGGATCTACATGGAATCGCTAAGGGACAACCCAAAGAACCTGTCATAATGCTTTTTTTTCAGTGTGGTTAGACTAATCTTGTGTAGCAACCTTGTGAACTGGAATTTATAACAAATACTACGATTGTACCAACCAAACTGTGGTTATAATTTCTTCACGGCGTTTCATCCCAATTTAAAGAAAGGAAATGAGTTTGTTTAACTTCACAAACTTGTGCATGGTCTGATCTGGTGTTAATTAGCAGCAAAAGGTCACTTAATAATGAAAACAAGACAGAGAGAAAGAGTAAACAAGGATTAATTGGACAAAAGCCAAAAGAAAGCAAACACAAAGTGCTGATGTTGCCTTTTTAGATTTGTACATTTACATGTTTTCATGTGGCAGACACTTATTTTATTCTAATAAGTTTCCAAGTCAGGCAGAACATCATCTAAACTAAGAGCTGTTAAAAAAAGTGCAGCAAAGGCTTGTCATCACACACAAACATGCATATATACATACAGTATCTCACAAGAGTTAGTACACCCCTCACATTTGTGTAAATATTTGATGATATTTTCTCATGTGACAACACTGAAGAAATGACACTTTGCTACAATGTAAAGTAGTGAGTGTACAGCTTGTGTAACAGTGTAAATTTACTGTCTAAACCGCTGGCAGCAAAAGTGAGTACACCCCTTAGTGAAAATGTCCAGATTGGGCCCAAAGTGTCAATATTTTGTGTGGCCACCATTATTTTCCAGCACTGCCTTAACCCTCTTTGGCATGGAGTTCACCAGAGCTTCACAGGTTGCCACTGGAGTCCTCTTCCACTCCTCCATGATGACATCACAGAGCTGGTGGATGTTAGAGACCTTGTGCTGCTCCACCTTCCGTTATGAGGATGCCCCAAAGATGCTCAATAGGGTATAGGTCTGGAGACATGCTTGGCCAGTCCATCACCTTCACTCACAGCTTCTTTAGCAAGGCAGTGGTCGTGTTGAAGGTGTGTTTGGAATCGTTATCATGCTGGAACACTGCATACTGATCATGCTCTGCTTCAGTATGTCACAGTACATGTTGGCATTCATGGTTCCCACCTGCCATGCAAGGTGCTAACTTTCCATCGGGAGCAACTTAGGGTCAGCGTCTTGCCTAAGGCCACTTCGGCATGAGGAGTCATGTGGGCGTCGAACCGACAACTCTACGGATAGTGTACAACCCGTTTAACCACCTGCGTCACAACCGCTCCGTATGTAAACTTTGAAACTGGTTCATTTGTGTAAATTCAGTTATTATTGTGTATTGTGGACTATATGTAAACATTTGTTATGTGAAATAGCTTATTCACGGCAGTACTAAATAAACATGCAATTTTCATTATGGTCTTTATTTTTATTCCATTATTTACATTCTGCATATTCTGCAAGGCGTAAGTGAACTAATGACCACAACTCTATGTTTTTGCTATTTGCTGTTTTTATATGTTCCAGCAGCTCTGGACATTTGACAGCTTCCAGGGACATAGTGGCAGGGTTGACGTTAATTTATTATATATATATATATATATATATATATATATATATTTTTTTTTTTTTTAAACAAAAACATTATATTTCCGGGTTAGACCATGCCAAATTCAAGTCTTAATACAGATATGTAGTGCTCTAAACAGATACAGAAACTGATACGCATAGTGGCATTGCGTTATGCCCCGTTGGGTACATATATCCATTTGCACACAGTGTATGTATTATAAATTGACAGCTTGTCAAATAGAAGTGTTATACAGCAGTTTGTGTCAGGTCAAGTACCAACAGTAGTAAAGACGGGGTTCACAATAAATACTGACATTAAAATAGAAAGCTCCCAGACTCTAACACTCTTTTAGGTTGATCTCTTAGTCATCCTCCATGAATTTTCCCATGAATCATGTTTCACTTCTAAAAGCCATAACCCGCCCCCACTGTTCATATGCAAGATACAGTACATACAACTTCTCTACTAGCTTCCTCCACCTTAGCCTAAGGGCTAAATAGGATGCTTTTAGCCCAGTTCAGGTAGAATACATCCTGTTATCATTTATTAGCATACACACTTACAAAGCTTAATCCAGAGAATTAGTACAAGAGGAATTATACAAATTAATACCTTGTTTATGGAAATGGAGGAAGGTTTAATAAGTACTTGGAACATGGTTCATTTTAGGAAGCAGAACAATGTCTACTACTGAGTTCAAGATGTGTTTCCTCCGAATACCAGACACACAAAACAGAACTGATGTAATGCTTTCATTCAAGAAAAAGAAAAAAAAACAAAATAAAAAATCAATTAGAGTCATGTTATCTGGTATATCTTTGTGTAGTTTGTACATTGATTGGACAATGTGTGCGGTGGACAGTGTGTGAATCGATCTACTTTTAATTTCTCATCCAACAGCCCTTTTTTTTTGGGGGGGGGGGGGGG